>JAQFZM010002925.1:0-12209 GCA_034695785.1 Galumna obvia | reverse complement strand
TAAAATATGTTATTGGATAATATATTTTCTTTATAATAAAGAAATGAACATGGTAATTCATATTTAATATTTTGATTTAATTTTTAAAATTTTTGCCATTTTTCTGTATACAGTAGAAGTTCCCTTGTATGAATGAGCAGATGCACCAGAAATTCATTCACAACTCAAAGCTTTCACAGTAGGGAAATAAAGATGCTTGATGAATTACAATGAAATTTTGCACGCGTATATTTACACTCCCCCGATTTATGAATATAAGGTTTTATTTTTTAAACAAAAATATTAAGGGTTTCAAAATCGTCAAAATTGACAATTGGTGTATTTTTAGTTTTTCATCACCTAAAGTTTGATACCCTCTGGCGTGTTTATCTTAATTTTGATCAAAAAATAATAAGCAACAAATTTCATCCTCGTTTGATAATCTATTGAAAAATCACAAAATTTTTAAGAAAATACCTTATCCATTTTTCAATAGGGTGGTCTCATATCACTTTTGACTAAAAATTTTGATATTCAATTTATCACAGTTTTCTTAATTCCTAGGCGATTTTAGTGATCTTGGAATCATTTTAAAGGAATTAAAATTCCCTTAAATATGGCATAAACAGAATTAAAGAATTTTGTAACATTTTTGAATAATTAGAAAAAAAGTAGATTTTAGACTTTTTAATATCCATAATATTTGACTACAAAAATATGACTTTATATTTAACAATCGAGGGAGTTGATGAAAATGTGTGCAAAATTTCATTGATTTTGATTGAATACTTTTTTAAATAGAGCTAGTTTTGTTGACTTTTAGGAAGCTATATTTCCTAGACTATTTGATAAAATGTAATAAAATTTAGCATGCCTATACATTAACTCCCCCCATTGTTAAATATAAGATTAGATTTTTAATTTTTTTTATATTAATTTTAAAATTAAAAAAATTAAATTTTTGCACATTTTATACGACTTGCCATCAAGTTTGAACTCTTCTGGTGAATTAATCTTAGGTTCGGTCAAAATGTGCCAAGCAACAAAAATGCCCCATATGATATCATCTATTGAATAGTCAAAAAAAAATTTAAAACATTTAGGTTTAAATTTTTATAAGTTGCCTTAATTGAAATTTTTGTCCAAAATTTGATATTCAATTATACATAGTTTTCTTATTTCTCAAACTATTTTAATAACCTTGGTATTATTTTGAAAGTAAATTTAAATAATTTATAATGTTTAAACAGAACAAAAATCGGATAAGTACTTTTTGAGTAATTTAAAAAAATGTAGTTTTAGACTTTTTGAAGCCCCTAATAATATTATTCTAAAATCAAACCTTTTTTTTAATAATGGGGGGAGTTAATGTATTTGCATACAAAATTTGGTCAAATTTCATAAAATAATCTAGGAAATATAGCTTGTTAAGTTGTCCTACATAGATTTGATCACGACTGTATGTAAAAATATACTTTCCATGATAAATTTATATGATTAATAAATATTTTAGGATTATGCATTAAATAAAAGTTTAAAATTAAAAAAATTTTGTTTTGGAATTATACTAATGCTTGTAAATATCTTCCAAAAAATTAAGCTAGATCAAATAATTTTATTACAGTATTTTATTCTGTATGAAAATTTCTCTGATTAATTTTCATGAATAATCATAATAATTGGTTAATAAAACTGTAAATAAAGTATTTTGTTTCTTTTAAAATAAGTAACAAGATAATAGTTTCATAATTGGTTTATCTGTTACTTTTTTATTATTGTAATTTTTTATTCATTAATATTATTAATTTTAATTGACTTTATATATGCTTCATTTGTACTAATAAAAAATATAAATCAAAACTATCCCAAATGATATCACTCAATCCAAGGTGCAAAACATTTTTTAATTAAAGTAAATTAAATAAATTTGATGTAGATTATGTTCATGCATAAAATAATAAATTTAGTTTTCCATTTCATTAATAAATATATTTATAAAAATAGAATTATTTACTTATCTCCATGGTCATCTTGAAATGTTATATTGATTTGAAAGCTTATAAATATAAAATCATTTTCAAAATACCCTCCCCTAATACCTGCAAGTTTGGCCATGTCTAAATATAGTTAATTTATATTTATTCTGTTATAAAATAATTCTTAATAATAATATTTTCAGAATTAAAGATAAAACATAATTTTTCATGGCATTTATGAGAAAATTATTCCTATTTAAATTTTAAAAAATAAATTTCTTATTTTATGTAAAAAAGGTTTAATTTTAAAAGCTTTCGTTTGTTATCTTTTGTTTACTAAATAATTAGATGTAAATTTTATTTATATACAGTTTATTTTTCATTTATAATAATTATTGAAATGTGGTAAATAGTGATAAATATTTATTAATTTAGGGTCTCTAAAATAATTACATCTCAATATATTATGTTATTCATTGTAGTTGGTTGACTTTTAATTTTAAAAGTCACTTTATTTTGCTTTAATTGTGTACAAGGCAAAAAATTATTTACTTAAATCCTGGTATTTTTTATCAAGTTCATTTATCATTTCTATTATTTCAAAAAAAATTATTTATTTATTAGCCTTAATTGAGATATAAAAGCATTGTATAATAGAATTTTCTAATTTATTCTTGGTAAAAATATTCCAGATTAAATAATAAATATATGTAAAAATATACTTTCCATGATAAATTTATATTATTAATAAATATTTTAGGATTATATTGAATACATTAAATAAAAGTTTAAAATTAAAAAAAATTTTGTTTTGGAATTATACTAATGCTTGTAAATATCTTCTAAAAAATTAAGCTAGATCAGATAATTTTATTACAGTATTCTATTCTTTATAAAAATTTCTCTGATTAATTTTCATGAATAATCATAATAATTGGTTAATAAAACTGTAAATAAAGTATTTTGTTTCATTTAAAATAAGTAACAAGATAATAGTTTCATATTTGGATTATTTGTTATTGTTTATTATTTTAAATTTTTATTCATTAATTTTATTAATTTTAATTGACTTTATAAATATTTATATGTTTCTTTTGTAACAATAAAAAATATAAAGTCAATACTACCCAAATGATATCACTCAATTCAAGGTACAAAACTATGTTTAATGAAAGTAAATTATGTTCATGCATAAAATAATAAATTTAGTTTTCCATTTCATTAATAAATATATTTATAAAAATAGAAATATTACCTTATCCCCATGGTCATCTTGCAATGTTATATTGATTTGGAAGCTTATAAATATGAAAGCAAAATATTAGATTTTAAAGATTAATATTCATTTTCTTTAAACTTATTTTTAAAATATTTTAATAATTAGATAAAAATATATATAAAAATAAATTTATTTTACCATGGTAATTTTCCAAAATAAATGGCACTGAATCTAATTATTACATACCGAGAGCGAGCGAGCGAGAGAGAGAGAGAGAGAGAGAGAGAGAGAGAGAGAGAGAGAGAGAGAGAGAATTTATCTTTCAAAATAACCTTGAATTTTGCCTAAAATAAATAGATTATAATTTTGTGGAAAATATATAAAAGAAACGAAATTCCTAATAGTTGTCAGACAACTAAAATCTCGTTTATGAGTAAACATAAAAAAATATTTTTGCTAAAAAAATGTTTAAGTTTATTTTCTTTGCTATAACAATAATTATAAGTGTAATTGTTCTTGGTACTACAGGTCAACAATGCACAAACTCCGGTCAAAGAAAAATGGATGAACTAGTGGCAAAACTTATAACAATTGGTAATTCTGGGCGAAAATTTCCACAATCAAAAGGAAAAGAGCTTAAAGTTTATTGCGAGTAAGTATATAGTAATTTTAGCAAGGTAATTAAATTAATTTTCATTTTATTTATATTTTTAGTGATGGACGAAATTATGTCTCTCATATTGAAAGATACAAGAATAAATGTATGAAAAATCTACCTAAACAAGTGGCCGCTGTATTGATATATACACTTAAGGTGAGCTTGATTATTATGAAATATTATTTATTTACTTGGCACAATTTTTATTTAATAGAACTCAATGAATCAATTATGTAGTAATAAGCAGTCAAAGAGATTAGATGACTTAATTAAAAGTACTAGATGCTTTAATATGGGTAACCCAGAGGTAAATTCCTGCTACACCGCACTTCTTGATGGTGTCCTTGGTGCTCATCAAGCAGAAGACTCTAAAAAGATACCTCATGTATGCTGGTGAGTATTTTATCTAGATAAATATATCAGTTAATATTTACCAAGTTTATTATTGGAAAAAATATTTATAATATTTTATTAAATTTAAATATTTTAGTGAATATGCTAGATTATTTCCATGCTTAAGATCGAAACTTCAAAGAATACCTAGTTGCTCTGAAAAGGATATTCAAACAGGAACAGATTATGCTAAATCATTGCTTGGTGATATTATTGATCTCCTCTGTGGTGAAAATATTGAAGGTAGGTCTCAAATTATATTATCCAGCAACTTTAATTTCACTCCAAAGGAAGTGACAAATGCGATAAGCTTGGTCATCCACCCAAAAAGCTCCCGACTCAAAGAAGATCTAAGTCCTTTATGATACCTTTGGTTGAATTGTTTGATAAATTTCCTGAAATATAAATATTTACAATAAAAATATAAAATTAAGTGTATTAGTATTTTTAATTAACTTTATAATTAATATAGCATTAATGCCATTAACATATTTGTAATTAATATTAAGAATTTGGTAATTGTGTGCATATATAATTAATAAATGAACAAGTATAACTTATGAAACACAATTAACTAAACCACTTTACGTATGGTATTCTCGACAGTTTCGGCTAATAACGTTTAGCCTTCTTCAGGAGAGACAGGAATATGATATCAAATAAAAGCACTTAGAGTTTAAGCCCAAACACATTTGAAAGAATTCAATTACAGCTATTGTTTATTTATATGTAATACATAAATTTTTCTGTTGCAAACAATAAAATGGAAAATTTATTTGAAATAATAAAATTAATATAAAAATATAAACAAACAAGGAATATACTTTTATAATTATTATTCTTAAATAAATAATTTTAAAATAAAAACAAGTTTTAAGGCAAAGCCAATAATCAATAAATTAGTAATTATTAAATATTCTCTATAAGTTTCGAAGAAAGTTTAATAAATTTTTATTTCAAATTATAATACATTAATAACAGGAAAACTGTAATCTAAACACTACTAATATGTCAAATATAATTTTCTTTAATTATTTTAAAAATAGATTTACCAAAATAACTTTGGTAACATTATTAGCATTATATAAAATTCAATATAATAACAAATAAATAACTCGAAGCATTTTGATTAACTCCATTAGATAATGTTTGGAAATATTTTAAATATTTCACAATAAATATCAGTACTTAATAATTAAAAATTAAAAAAAAATGAAATTCTCAGCATGATCAAAATTGAATTATAAAAAATTATTTAATAAAAATGATATTTCTCTTTTTATTAACTTTCTTAAATTTCTTCACAAAAATCGGTCCAATATTTTGTGACAAACAAATGAATACATTTTGAGGAACAGATAAATATTTTTTAACTAGAACATATTTAAATATAATGGCTACCAAAACATCAAGCATATTTAAAAATGATAGACCCAACCACATACCTAAAAGTCCACCAAAATTACAAACAAATGATAAAAATGTCGTTTGAGGTAAATGTTTGACTAAAATATCAGCCATTGAATTATGATAAATGAACAAGTTTGTAAATGAATCATTGTAACTTTCATTTAGAAACTTATTATTAGATTCATAATTAAAATATCGGAATTTACAATCGGGTCTACATTTTTCATCACAAGTATATGTAGCTTGGTAAATTAATTTAAGGGACATTTTGTAATTAAATTCTGTATTAAAATACTTGTCTCTCATAAACCATTGTTTTATTAAACTCTCTCTGAGAGGAAACGGCGAACCAATTATTTTTGTTGTATTCCTGGCAATACTGACATAATTTTGAAAACAATGTATAATACAGTCAGACCTCATATTGAAATTTTCGTACTTATAATCCAAATCATATTCAAAACAATTCGTGTCATAATCTCTTCCCAAAAGTTCGGTTGAGATCTCATTATAATTAATTAAATGTGATCTTCCAGTTTTCAATTTGAGTATATATCTAGAGTCCAACTTTGGTAACGTATTTTGTGAATGGAGTCTGAAGAAAATATATTGATTAGCTTTATATCTATACTTGCTCATTGCAAAATTTGTCGGAAATAGCAATAATATTCTATTAAGATTAAGTTTAATTATCCTGCATGATTTAATTAAATGACTGAAAAATGTGAAACATTTGTTTAAATTCCAATTGGAATCCGGTGTCGAAAATCTAAGACTTTCAATAAATGGACATTCTTTATAAATTTGACCAGTATCAAAATATTCTTCATTCGGGGTATGACCAAGTAAATAAAAGTTCCTTTAAAGTATAAAACTGCCTTTTTAATAAATAATTATATATATTTATTTTAATTTATATAATACAATTGTTGATATAGTCTTAATAATATATAATTATATATTATTATGATATTTACCTTGATAGTTGAGATATATTTAACTTAACACTAAAATTTTCCATAATGTCTTTTATCGGGAATGAATTTGTTATTAAATCCATATATTTATTATATTCTGTTTTGTATTTTCCAATCATTATTTTCTTTTGAACAAGATCAATTATTTCAGTATGATTTTTAATTTTGTGTAAATCATCGAACAAATACGGCAAACATATAGTAAATGCCGGCGGACTCTCAACAGTAAGTCTTCCAACTTTTAATGTGACAATAGTCTGTCCACTCATATAATCAGTAAATAATTCAATTGTTTGATATAAAAGTCCGAATAAGCAAATCAGAGACAAACTGTACTTATTTATGACTTTTAATAAAAAGTCTATTAATTTATTATAAATATCCATATATAAGTTAATTTATATTATAAAAATTTAAAAAAAAATTAAATAAATTTCATAATGGCTTTACTTAAAAAATTTTAAGTGTAATATTTTCAATTCTATTTGACCTAGTTACACTTGATAATTTAGTTATAACAATAGTCTAAACATTTAGCAAATAATATAATCTATCGCGAATATTTTAATGAATAGGAACTTTTCAACAACAAAAACTAAATTCAATGAAAAATAATATTTCTGTTTATTGACTTTTATATTCTATTTATATTAATATTAAATTTAATTATAATATTGAATAATAAATAAATAATTCATCGAAAATATTTGTGATAATATTTAATAAATAAAATAATATTTTTTATGTCAACAACAAAATATTTTTAATTTTCATTTGTAATATTTTTCATATTCATCTATATTTACATAAATTTTATGTAATATTTATTTCGGCTTAATCAATAATATTTATTTTTATTCACAATATTTGTGAAAATTAAAATATATCTTTTTAAATTTTTGCTTATAGATTTTTAAAATAAGTATATTAAAAATGTAACTTTAAAATATATTATTATTTTAATAAATATATTAAAAGTAATGAAGAAAAATGGGTTTTTGGTTTTAACAATTACTTCATAAAGAAGTTGGTTAATAAAACTAATACTTCAAACAAATGGTCGTTGACTGTATATTAGTAAATGCTTGAAATTATTTTAAACATGTTGCATTAAATATCAGTATATAATAATTATAAAGTATAAAGGAAAATGAAATTCACTTATTAAGAATTATATAAAATTAATTTCAAATAATCAATAATAAAAACGAAATTTCTCTTTTTTAACTTTCTTAAATTTCTTCACATAATTCGGTCTATTAGTTTGTTGCAAACAAATTAATACATATTTAGACATAGATAAATATTTTTTAACTAGAAAATATTTAAATTAAAGGTCTACCAAAGCATCAAGTATATGTAAAAAGATGTTTACCTGTATATATTTTTAATGAACTAGCAAAATTGCAAAAATTTTGAGATAGATAGTGAGCTCATCATTGAATTGTTAGTTCCTTATCAAACCTTTAGTATATCTAAGCATGGTAAACAATTTTATTTAAGATTAGTTGTAAAAGAATTTGAAATATAAATAATATATTTCAGTTAAATAATAAATTAAATTTGAGTTTAATTTATTTATACAGTCATTGCAAAAACATCGCGAACTAAGTCCTGTTTTGCGAATTCAAATTTATCTAGGTTAGAGTTGGAATTTTCAAGTGAAATTTTTAAAATTTATTAAGTAATTATTCTTGTCTAAAAAATTATAAAAAGTTTGAAAATCACTTTGCTATTTTTTTAAATTTGCTGAATTTTGTTAAGTTAACCAAAAAACAGTAAAAAATTCACAAATTACCCTGTCATTCTTAGGCCTTATGGGATATTTTAAAAATTACAAAAATATAATGTGCATGATTAAATTTAGAAAAAAGCCTTTTCTGTTTTTTTAAATTGAACGATCTTGGTGGTCATAAATATACAAAAATTCAATTTTTGTGGTCTCACTAAAAGAACAACCAAGCTAAAATTATACAAGGTATTTTAATTATGTAAAATTGAAAATAAACTAGATAAATTTATCTAAATTAAAATTTTATTATTTTTGAAAATATGCTTCCTAGCAAATTTAATTTGCTTGGGAATATTTACTAAGTAGTAAAATTTTGTACTAGTTATTTTCTTTATTTATTTTAAAATTTCTTATCCGATTTCAAATCTGTAAACGGAATTTTGAAGAGCAATATCTAGGAAATCACTTTAGAGTTATTTTATTGAACATATTTATTAGGGTTGATTACAATATGTCTCATTGTGACATATGTTACACCCTATGCCCAACACTAATAATAAATAACTTGGGATGATTTTTAAATTGTGCCTGATAAAGCAATACTTAAGTATTAATTTGACACCAAGATGAGTTAAACGGTTGGCAAGTAAAATAACTGTAGCTAATTGAAAATAAAAATTTTAGAAATAAAGTAAAATATCTGTTATGAAAATTAGTGGGAATATTCAAAAATCACTAATTTGATACTCACTTAACTAGTTTTTTATTTGTCAACCTATTAACTCATCTTTCTTGGAGAAGGTTGTATATGTTCCGATGAGATAGAGTATGGTGTCATACCTTTTTGGATTCATTATGAAATTTGATATAAGAATCTGAAATCAATTTTTACCAACGACCATTATCTTGGTCAAAACTCAATGGTAAAAAATGACAGGAAAAAGATTAAAAATGAATGTATAAAAGCTTTAAAACTGAACTTTAGCAAGGGGTTTAGCAAATTTCAATTATGATGAGTAATCACAAATTGTTCTTTAAAACTCTATTGATTTCTATATAAACTTATTCATTAGTTGATTCTTATTTTTCATTTTCTCATTAATATTAAACTTTTCTAATAACTTTGTCCAAGTTCAGTTTTAAAGCATTTATACATGCATTTTTAGTCCTCTTCCTATCATTTTTTACCATTGATTTTTTGACCAAGATAATGGTCGTTGGCAAAAATTAATTTCAGATTCTTATATAAAATTTCATAATGAGTCCAACAAGATATCACACAATGCTCTAGCTAATCGGAATATATACAACTTTCCCAAGTTAGTTTCAAATTAATTTATAAATATTCCTTTGTTCAGCAAAATAAATATTAATATATTCTTTTATATACAAATTATTCTATAAATATAGTGAAAAATACTTTTGAATTTAAATAATTTAATTTTATAATTTCAATTATATCTTTATAAATTAACTAATAATTTAAAAAATAATTATGTAAACTTCACTTTTGAATAAAAACAATTTAAAATTTAACAAATGTTTCTTATTAATTTAATCAGATTTCATATTGAAATGAAAAATTAACTTTAAAGTTAATAAATAAAACTGAAACAGTAACTCACATTTTGCAAAAATATGTTCAAAATAGATTTGATATGAAGTTTTTCACCCTTTAAATTGTCATCAATAAAGTTAAAGCATATAATGAATCGTTTAAAAAGAAAAACATTTAATTATTAATAAATCAGCACATATTTTGATAATTCGTTGACATTAAAATTATTTTTTATATATAAATTAAAGAAATTGTGCTCTAATAGCAAATTGTAGAATAAGATATTAATAAAACCAAATCAATGCGAACCATCATAACTACCAAAATGGAAATATCTTGAGAATAATTGACATGATACAATTTTACCATGTGTAAAATTGAGTTTTTCTAATATAAAATATTCAAATTTAACAAATACTGTAATCTTGTACAAAGTTCCTTATTGTAATGATAAATCAGTTCAACATTTTTTTATTGACTTTCATTCACATCAATAAATTCGGAATTCAAAATATTCAAGTTTAATAAATAAATTTATCATGTTCAAACTTTGCTTACAGTAATATCAAATGAGTTCAAAAATTTATCTTTTTTAAAGCTTTAAACACCAATTTTACCTGGCCATCTTCACCGGAACAGTAGACCATTTGAAGATAATTTTTACACCAATTAATTCTATGAAACATAAGCTTTAAAAAGAGATCAAGATCATTTAAATCCGTTACTGCCGAACAAATGGGTTTACTTCTTAGGAAAATTTTGTCTATTTATGCCAGATTATTGATCAATACACGACTTCAATTTTTATTGATACAATAGTGTCACCATTGATATAAATGCCATATTTATCATTTCATTTATGTCATTCATATCAATAGCAACACATTTGTATCATTTATGTGGATATTTTAATCAAATAATTTTATTGAGTAAAACTGTTTCACCGACTCTTTAATTCGAAACGTAGTTCTATTGAATGAATATTTGGTAATTGAAGTGATAGTTATATATTAGGTCTTCAAAGTAATAATGAGCGATTTGGAGGACAAATTTTGATCATAAATTTTAACACTATGTGCAATATTTGCAAATGCTACCATTTTTATTTTCATTGTATACTAATTGATGTTTAATTATCACTAAGAATTAATCATTTAATTATCTTAATAATGGCCGAAGAAGGTCCCGAAAAAAGCCAAAATTGGCATTTTCTTCTTTATGACTTTGAAAGTGGTGTGGCGGCATAAAAAAGACAAAATGACAATGCCGGTCATCCCAAAATATTAATCACTTTTTGATAAAATGTTATTAGTGGAAAATAGATAAAACGATATTTTAAGTGATTCAGAAAATGCATATGTTCCCCCGAAGACCTCCCGAGACCTGGCCAAACTTCTGTAAACAATGAGGACATTTTAAAATAATTATTTTGATTGTCGTTCCAAGATATCTTAAAAGAACTGAAATGTAGTGGTCAGACTGTGCTTAACCAATTTAAATTGAATTAAAAGTAATTTTGACCTCAGGTTAGGGTTCCACAAAATTCACCCAAAAAACTTTGATGACCATGTGCAAACACCAGGATTTGAAATCCGATGTCCTGGCACATCCTCCACACAGTCCAGTTATTGCACCTTCAGATCACCATTTGCTTAGGTCTATAGAATACTTCCTTTGGGTAAAGAATTTTAAAGATAATGAAGAGGTCAAAAATGCCCTTGCTAAATTTTTTGAAAATAAAATCTCTTCATTCTATTCGAATGGTATACACACTTTGGTTGAAAAATTGTAAGATATTGTGGTTAATAATGGTGCTTAAATTATTGATTAAATGTAATTCATAAATTAAATAAATTGGTTCAAAAATTTTTTGAAAAATCGCTCATTATTACTTTGAAGACCTAATATGTAGAACTGTTACCTTGATATATTTTTGTTCTTTGTACCAATTTGTTCATTAATAAGGTTACCAAATAATATTTAATAACATATGCAAGTTGCTTTTACTTTATAAAATTTTATTTTATTCTCTATTTTAATGAATATAATTTATTTTTATTCTATCCTGATTATTTATAAAGATATAAATTATTAATTTATCGCATATTTTGTTATTAATTTATATTTATGGTGGAAATATTTTTCTTTCATATTTACTTCATTTATATGCCAGTTACTGTATTGCACTTTAATCTATTACAATTGTCTGATAAACAAGGCGATGCAAAATATTAAAATAAATATTTTATCGGTTTTATATTAATTCTTAGGACTTTCAGGGTAAACTAATTATGTTATCAGGATACA
>JAQFZM010002924.1:0-12211 GCA_034695785.1 Galumna obvia | reverse complement strand
TCATTGATTTATAGAATATTTGTACAAGATACTATAATAATTTTAGTGTAGTTAAATTGGTGCAAAAATTGCATAGTTGAGAATTAAAGGAAATTTTAAAATTCCTTTTCTTTAAGTTATTATGGTCAAAAAACCAGAAAAGACCCTTTTCTTATTAACTGTATGTATATGAATTATACTTGACTATACTTGACTATATTCTATCTCTAATATAACCAGATTTGTTGTATTCTTCAAATTATATTAAAAAAAGATTTATTTAATTTCCAATCATTTAATTATTTTGGATTTATTAGTGATAAAGTGATTGCGATTATCATTCGTTTATTTATAAAAATAATGGACTCCCGTTCCTATGGATGAGATCTGGTCAATGGAAAGGAGGCATTCATTTTAAATCATTCAATAAATTAAAGTTTGAATTCTAATGAATAAAAAACGAAATATGAAAAAATGATTTATTATAATAACATATATTTATAAATAATTATTTATATATTTATATTGAGTGGCATTTGTTATATAGAATTGTATAGAATTGAGACCAATTGAAGACGAGATTATATCAAATTTTTTGTGCAAAATATAAACATATAAGAGATATAGACATCAGAGAATTGCACTAAAGGATAGCCTATCGTTGGGTTAACTGTGATTTAATAATTGAGGAAATGATTTAATTGAACTAAAAATTTTGAGAAATGTGTCGTTTTTAGAGTCATTAGATTAAAGAAATGGATAATCAATTGATGTTTTGGCACATTCTCTCTATAGAAGTGAAAACATGAGTCAGAAGAGTCGACACTATTATTTGATAATTAGCTGTTAATTAATGATAAATTTATTAAATGATTGCACCCAATGTTAACATTAATTGTGAGGCGCTTTAAAAAAGTGTCATTTTGTAGGCAAACGAAAAATAATTAATTATATTATGAAATATATTTACATTCAATTATTAGAAACTAATCATCAAAATCATCAAAATTGGCGTTTTTTGCTAAAGAGGTTCAAAACTATTCAGTGGTTTAACGTTTTGTTTGCTTTTTGGCAATAAATGGACTAAAATATTGATTAAACGATCGAATGAATGCCATTTATAGTGAATAATATAAACATTTCTTTCATTTTCAGATAATTTGCCTAAAAATATGGCTATCAGTTGACCATAAGAGTATGGGATTCCATGGGTGCCGCCGAGTCATACAATGTATCCGTGTCTTGAGTGGGCTCTCCTTGAAGTTGGCACTGATTGCTCAATGTTCCGGCCCCACAATCACAAAAGAATCTACAATTATATTCATTTCAATTATTAACTAATTCTTAAGTAAAACTAATAATTAAATGTTATTTAAATTAAATTATAATTTCAAGAATTAACTAAAATCATAAAAATATTTAATTTTATAAATTTAAGTAATACCTGTCGTGTCGTATAAACTCGACGTCATGTCCCGAATGACAAGTTTTGATGCAATTGACACAAATGGCGTTGCGATCAGTGGTATTACATGTGCGACATCTTAAGTAAAATCAGATTAAAATCAATGATTTAAATGGTATTCAATGAATAAATACCTGTAAAAGTCATGCATAGGGAATGAGGTATAGCTAGAAATTTTGTAGAGGCACTGCCCGCTATTAACCGCTTTTTCAACGGCGTTGTGATTGTCATAAATCTTATTTCCATTGAGAGTAGGCTTAACACCAGATGCGAGACAGAGTCCACCGAATCTATTATTGAATATCTGATTGAATTCAAGGGTTGCCGTCGCGTTGTTTGTAATCTCGACTCCGGCCGCTAAACCATCGAAAATACGGTTACGTCTGAGGACGGGATGGCTTTGAGTGCTAATTAGAACCCCTGCCTGTGCGTTTCGAAAGATATCATTCTCTTCAAGAACACCTTTCCCACCATTGAATATACAAACGCCACCATCTCTTCCGTCATATATTTTATTCCTCCGAAGAGTTGGATTACTATCAGTTTTAATCCAAACGCCTGCCATCGCGTTATCAAAAATCTCATTCTGTTCTAACATTCCGAGACCTCCGTTATAGACAAGAACCCCTCCGTTCTGTCCGCCCCATATTTTGTTTCTACGAATCACAGGATTACTACCGGTTCTGATTTGTACCCCAGAATATAAGTGATTGAAGATATCGTTTTCTTCAAGTCTTCCATGTCCATTGTCGTAGAAGTATACCCCCACCTGTTTTCCAGAGTGTATACGATTTCGACGGAGAACTGGAGTACTGCCAGTTGTAATCCAAACACCGGCTAAAGTGTTAGCATAGACTTCATTCTCTTCAATGAGTCCTTGACCCTTTTCGTGCACATAAATGCCTCCATGTTGTCCATGGTGAATCTTATTGTAGCGCACAATAGGATCACTTGCAGTTCGAATTTGAATTCCTGCCAAAGCGTTACCATAAATGTTATTGTGTTCTATGAGTCCTCTGCCTTCACCGAAGATATAGACCCCTCCCTGATGTCCGTTATAGATCTCATTCCGTCTAATCGTAGGATTACTTTGAGATGTGATCCAAACTCCGGCGAAATTATTTGAATGAATTCTATTTTCAATGAATTGTCCTCTGCCTGACTCGTGGACGTAAATACCACCAGTTTGACCATGGTGAATCTCACACCGAACAACAGTAGGATTAGCCCCCGCTTTAACTTCAAAGCCGGCGATTCTATTGTTGTGAATATCATTGGCTTCAAAATATCCCAAACCGTTATCGAATGTAAAGACTCCGACATCCCTTCCGTGATGTATATGGTTTCGTCTCATTATAGGGTTGGCGTGATTTTTCACCCAAACCCCCGCTAAAGCATTGCGACTGATTTCATTTTCTTCATATATTCCGTGTGCGAAGTCAGTCACATAAAGGCCTACATTTTCGCAGTCACTAATGTCACAGTTCCTGATAACTGGTTCAGCACCGGCTCCGGTAACACAAACTGCTGCGCCCACAACAGATGTACTTCGAATTACGCAGTGATCTATTGTTGGCGAACAGTTCTCATTGATTTCAAGGCAATAGTGTTTGTGATGCGGCACAGAAGAGGTCACGTCTGGAGTGAATTTAAGTGAGACATATCCCAAATAGGAGTCTCGCGCGCCCTCAACAAATGTAATCGTCGATTCACTCTCCTTTTCTAGAACAACGTTCTCCGCTATATTTCCCGGAGCTATACATACATTGAGAAAACTATTAGAAATTATTTAGGAGAGAATAAAATACCGGCTCCGATGAGGGCAACACTAGAATCAATTATGAGGTATTCCGGTCTATAATTTCCTGAATGAATGAATATAAGAGAATTCTCTAATTCTTCGGAATAAGTAAACGCCTGTTCTATAGTATCGAAAAAAGTTATGTTCCGACCCTTATATCTTTCGGGGTCGGACTCATACATCTCTTGATAGCCAGGCCTGACGTGAACGCCCCGATACTATCAAATAAACAATTATTTAATAATTGTATAAAATTATAAATAACAGACCAATTGCTTGAAACTCTCTTTCCATGGATTTTCGAGTTCTGTTTCATCGAATTGAATGAACTCAAACTTACAAATACTCGAATGGAAGAGAGGGGTATCGTATTCATAGACTGAGTGATACAGACTTTTCCTGTAAATCAATATTAGAAATATATTATAATTGTGTTAACAATACAAAAGATAAGGACTGACCAGAGCTCGCAGTCATTTGATATGGTATGGAAGCGCTTACAGACCTGTGCCACACGACACAAGTCTTGTTCCAACAAATAGGAAAATATTGTGAGAAGTACCTCATCGGGCAGTTCATAGAGAAGATATAGCGCTGCCGTTCCTAAACCTGTCATCCAAACAGTTATTAATACTTATTTAAGATTAACTAAAGTTAAGAAAAACCTTCACTAAACGGATGAAAAAAATTTGATTTTTTTGGCCTTTTCTTTGATGAAACCGATTGAATAGAAAACGATTGACTCGAAGAGGAAGAACTTGTATTAGAAGAACACGAAGACGAAGACGTCGAAGAAGAAGAGGAAGCGACTACTGATGAGTTCGAACCACAATTAGTGTTGGATAATGAATGTGAAGAAACTGAGTCGTGAATGGGTGACAACTTTCGTCTTAAATCATAGGGCGAGTGATGACAACCAAATAGAGGACTAACACATGAAGAAGAAAATGATGGCGAATGAGGAGATACACACGAAGAAGATGTTGAAGACTTGTTTATAGCGATTGATATTTCATCTGAAGTGATATAAATCAGTGATTATTAGGAATAAAAATGTAAATTTATGTCAATTTATGTAAATTACCGCCAATTGATTCACTTTTAGATCCATTGATTGGATCACAAATACGTTTAATATTTTTCTTTCGGGACCTCTTCAGCGGTGGTCGAGAAGAACGAGTCGTAGCCGAAGAGGACGACATCTAATTAAACGTTTAAATACTGATTCTCTTCAATAAAGGATTGAATTTATGGGAAAAACAAATTTAAAATTAGTTCATAAAAACATTTATTTTTGCGATAATTTATGTTTAAAAGTCTTCTTAAACTCAATTTATTTCATTTTTTCATTTATTTAAACAAATAATAGATTTTTAAACAAAAAAATATTAAAATTTCCTAAAATTATTTCATTCAAAATCTAAATACAATTCAATTTATTTGACATAAAATGAAGAAAAAACAAAAAATTTAGTGAATTGTCGGCCATTTTGTGGAAAAGTGTAACAAAGAGTACGGTTTTGGGGAAAACGCTTTACATTTGAAGTCATTTGAAGGCATTTCTAAGCATTCATTCATTTCAATGGCTTTCAGTTCATTTCATTCCGTTTTCCCCTATTTTTCAGACGACCTCTCAGTGGACCTAAAAATATATTTTTATAGTGCGTATAGACTTGTCTGCAATTATCCTTAAATACAGTCAAAACCATTTAATTAAAACTTAAATAAACTAAGATTTCATTGATTTCACACTTTTCTGATTCAAAATATTAGTTTTTCATAAAATATATTTAAATAACGTTTAAGAAAAAAAGTATTAAAACATTTATTATATTATATTTAATGAGATTTTTGGTGTCATTGCTTTACTTTATCTCAATTTATTATCGCTAAACCCTATTGTAGTCAACTCTAAAGTAGGTATAAATTGGGTCGAGTGGTGAGTGACGCGATACTCAAGTCTATCGGGAAATAGGGTTCCCGATTGCAATCGGCTTTAATTAATTGAACGAATCACCAATTACTCAAAATATGGTATAACGGCTCCACTTTAGTATTTGTGGCACAACTCCTGGCGGTCTATTTATGTATACAGTATGACAATGGGCAAAGAGTGACTCTTGCTGCAAACACCTAGTTCAAAAGTTATGTAATATGCCATTTATACTTCAGGTATATTTCAATATATACAGAATGTATAAAAAAAAGAGCACAACTCAATACAAAATACATGTATAATATAGTAAATAAATAAATATTTAATGTTGTTAGCTTATAGTGATTCAATTAGAATATGTTAAACTCAATTTAGTTAACCTTTGCTTAAGGTTTGGATAAGGAATCCTTATTAAGGATAGATTACTTAGGTTAGGATAAGGTTAAGTTAGGGTTAGGTTAGGTTATTGGTCTGAATTTTACTCTTTTATTTATATAATTAGACGTACAAGGGCATATACCATTAATTTTGAACTATGTGTTGGCGGCAAAAGAAGCCCCACACCCCCACATCTATTTGTAGACTACCTCTATACTAAACTTTGCAATGATATACCCCACCCCCAGAGGGCGTCACACAAATACTATAATAGTAGTGTTAAAAGGATGTTCTGTTATCCAATCAAATCACATAAACTTTAAAAACAAATCAAATTCTTTAAAATGTTTACAAACAAATGGAATCAGAATTTTATTAAATTAAAGCGAATAACTCTTTAATCTATTATTTAATTATAAATAATTAAATGAGTTTTGAATGAATTAATAAAAATAATGACAAATAATTTGAAAATTGTTTTGAACCACAAATTATTAAACGAATGTCTGACATCTGAGACTCAAATGGAAAGTAATGAAAGTAATGAAAGTAATGCCTTCGAAACACTTTCTTTAAATCAATTTTTGAATTTATTGATATTAAATGTAAACAATTCAGGTATGGATTGAATTAAAAGTGATTTAATAATGAAATGATTGTATTTGATAGAGAAATGTGACGTTTGGAGTGATATCCTCTTAGATTTGATGGACAATAATGTAGTGAATGAGTGGATGTTGTCTCAGATCCTCATTATTGCAGAGGAGAAGAGTCGGAGTCAAGTATTAGCTAATCGTCTCTTAAGTTGTCAAATGTTGTCTAAACTGTGCCTTAGATTTAATGGAGAAGTGTTTACAACAAGTATATTGTCTTCAGTGACTCGTCTTTGCAATGATTGCGAACCAAAAGTCAGAGCAAACATTTCTAAACAATTATTTCTTTTATCACAAAATTTGAGGTAATTTTTAATTTTAATTGAATTTATAAATATTTAAAATATTTTGATCTTCAGTTGGGAAGCAATCAATTGTTTGATAACGATATTAATAGAAATGACAAACGATAACCAATTGATTGTCAAAATGGCATCCATTGAGTCTTTGATTGATTTTATTCCTAAATTAGAGCCAAATTTAACAAAAGAAACGGTTTTACCGCAAATAATAATTATTTTTAATTCTGCGCTCAAAACAAACGATACGTCTCTTCCATTAATTTTCAAGAATTTCGGGAAATTGTGTCGACATTTGCCCAAAGAATTAATTGTTAATCAGAAGTGGTTTCTCGACTATTACTTCAATGTTTACCTCATTTCTAATGACTTTCCATTTAAAGCCAAAGAATTAACTTTTAATGATAGAGATATTAACTGTCGAAGTCTTGTGGCCCTCTTTTTTCCGGTGATTCCAAACGACTTATTTTTCATTTTCACTACATTTATAAGTTTTAATCACAATTTAATCACAATTAGCCAATAGATAACAATTCTTTATAATTTAAAGATTATATTTTAAAATTAATACATTATTAGAGCAAAAGAGCGATACACTGATCCTAACTAAATTTCAATTAAATTGTATCTAGGTAACTAGTTTTTAACAACAATTAAATTTATAAATTTGAGTTTTAATATAATAAAAATTGACTAAAAATAAATGTAAAGACAGTAATTATCTGATGAATGTAGTGATTATAAGTTTGATGACATCGATGACAAACTTTTTTAATATTTGATAATTTATTTCTTAGATTATTCTTCAGATTTATGGTCCAAACGAGTCATTATATTCAGTCCTTAATTTTCTTTGTTGTGATGTCGACATAACTGTTGTTCAAACGATAGCCTCAGTTTTTGGTGAAATAAATGCTATTCTAAAGAATGGGTTCAAAATTTACTCTCAATTATCAGTAATAATGAATCAAAGAAACACTATTTTAATAAAAGAAATGATTCCATTTCTCTCTCATCTTCTGATCGAAGCCATAAAATCTGCGCCAAACGAACAAAAAGTATTTTTTTTATCATTACTTTCATAATATGTTTATTCAAATTTAATTTATTTGTTTAATAATTGACGGTTTTTGAATTAATATTGCCTAGAACACAGTAGAACACAGTATAACACATTAAAACACATTAGAATAGATTAGAACAGTTTAACAAATTTTACTCTTTTTTATATTTATAATTTAAAAAATGATTACAATGATTACAGTGATCTTTCATTGGTCATTCTATAAAATTTGAGATGTAAAAAGTAGATTGGTAAAATTATTGTTGGTTAGAGATGTTCTGTTCTCGTGAAATTGGGCTAGATAACAATTGGAATTTAAACTTAAGAGAAAGATACATTCGATTAAAATATCTTTAATAGTTTATGGGAAGCCATTGGCTAAATGGGGGCTAAAGGGGATATTAGGGGGTATTACCTCTCGACTAATGTTTAGAAAAAAGAGATTTAATCAATAATTGATGTATTAATCATTGATTATTACAATTTAAAGGAATTCCTTTTCGATGATATAACAAGAAATCTGATCTCATGTGAGAATACAATCAGTTTGACCCTCGATTGGAGACTTCACATCAATTTCTTCGGAGTCTTTTCTCAAGTAATGGCATTCATTCCATTGTTTCATATAAAGACACATTTCATTCCTTTAATAATGAGTCGAGTCGTCATCAAATCGGTATAAGATTTTAAAAGAAAAATTAATTTTAATTATAATTAATTGTCTACAGAAACCTATTCCTGTGCGCATTGAGTCTTCGCGATGTCTTTTGTGTTTATTTCGTGATTTTCCACTTCTTTTAGAAAATATAAATATTTATGACTGGTTTGTGACAACTCTTTGTTATGGAAAGAGTTGTTCTCAAAGAATGTTATTTTTAAGTGTATGTCAGTTAATGAATGAATTTTGTGATACAAAAACTTTAATTGAGTTCATTTTGGAGCCAATGGTTAGTCTGTGTTCAGACAAAGTGCCAAATATTCGTCTCAATGTTTGCAAACAAATTAAAGTTTTTAAAAAATTACTTAAATCTCCAGAAATTTCTGAAAAAGTTGAGAGAATTAAAGCGATTTTGAAGAGAATGTTGTCAACAGAGAAAGACAGAGATGTTATTCAAGAGTTTCATAAAATGGTTGACGAACTCAATTGGAAATTAGATTTCGAACAATTATTTATTGAACTAATGACCAAAGATTTCTCTCATTTGAATATTGAAACTCATATTAAAGTTAATAATAATATTAAAACAAAAGAAGTAATTTTTGAAGAAATTGATTCAACAAAAGTTGAGCCTTATTTTACAAAAACAATTCATAGTCCGTCAGACAATCCTTTAACCACTAAATGTCTGTCAAACACTTTTTCTTATGATTCGATTCCTTCAAGAATTCCAAAACCAAAAAGAATTTTAAAAAGTTTGAAGAATTGAATTTATTTTAATATACTTTTCATTGGATTTAATTTTGTTATTAAAAATATTTAAATTTAAAGAATCTCTAAAAGTTATCGACTTATGTTTTTACTTATAAATACATTTTTTTAATTTATAAATAAATGAATAAATCTTAAAATTTTTATTAATTCGAAGAGAATTTTATAGATTTTATCATTTGTTTGAAAACATCGTTTATTATTGGCATTTCATAAATTCATAATTTTGGTCTCTTTAGAAAACTTGAATCAATGTACTATTAATAATAGAGAATGATGTTTCAACAAAATGTGAGCATGCTCACTTCATTATTATTTTATTGATATGAAAGAAATTTTAAAAATATATAAAAAATTAATTTATATATGAAAACATATTTTAATAAATACTATCATTTATTTATAATATAACTGTTATTAGTGTTAGTAGTTTTGATAAATTAGTTCAAATTTGTTTCTTCTTAAAACTTACTAACTAGCTATATTTCATAAAGATAGATAGCAATTTATTTATTCAATTCTGTAAATCACAAGTTTCTAAAGAGACCAAGTTCATTTAATACAATGCAAAGTATGTTTTCAACTTAAGCAGAAAATAATATTTTTGGAATGGTTTTAATGAAAAACAAGCTAGTTCATAATTCATAGTTCATCTTAATATTCATTCAAATCTATTAATTTTCGTTCAAAACATTTAGTTTTGGAATCATTTAAATAATTTGTTAAAATTCTATAAATTCTATAAATTTTTTAATTTAAAGTTTAAGTGATTTAAATATTTTGAATTTTGTTTAATCTCTAATTGATTATGAGTTACACCACTCTTTGTTTTGAAGACATTTTGCCTGAAACCACTCCAAATGATGTTTATTGGTCTCAGAATTGATAATATCTGTCGTCGAATCTGAAGTGTAAGGAATCAGTCTTTTTGTATTCCATTTAGAGTTTTGCTCCAAAACCGCGTCTTTGAGAACAAGTTTTTCGTAATCTTTCAAACAATGATAACAAACATTGCATTCATTTGATTTACACGAGAGATGACATTTAGGCTCAGAACAAACTTTTCCTTCAACTGAGAGATCTTTTGTCGATACCATAAGATTGTAGTGAACAGAGTTTCGGTCGAACCACGTCTTTGCGTCTAAAGTTCTGGCGATTCCCACCAACGAAAGCAAATTGAATATAACCTAAAAAATAGAAATTAAACAAATAATTGTTTTCATGATTTTTGAATACCTGTTCGTAAAGAAGTCTATTCGGAGCGAAATGAGAAGAGGAGAGGTTTGGAGACATATTTGCTTCCATTAAATAAACGTTTAACTCTTCATCCAATGCGAAATCGAAGCGAACCATTTCGAAGAAGTGTCTGACAAAACATAAAAGTATTATAGAAAAGTTGAACTTAAAGTAAAGTTGAGTCACTTCTTACCGCGTCGTTTGATAATTGGAGGTAAGTTTAAGCATTTGTTCCTCTTTTGTAAAGTAAACGGTTCTGATTGAGTCTTCGATTTGGTTCCAAACAAAATTCGGATCCTTTCCTAATGATCTCAAATAAGAATTGAAAGTTTGTCTCATATTTTGATTCATTTCAATAAAATATTTTCGAAGTGAAGGCATCTGTCAATGGTTTCAGTGTTTAGTAATATTTTGACGAAAGCATAGAATCAATACCTCCCAAACCGGTGTATAATCATCGCCGACAACATAAGAATCTAATTCAGAGCTATTGAAAGGATGGTATGGTTTGGCGCAGAACCGGAGCAGTGCATCACTTTCCAAGACATATACCCGGAGCGGATTAATTGAAGTCATAGTGACATAGACTCCGATATCAAATTTCCTTTAAATCAATCAAATTATTAATAAAATCGTAAATTTAAGGCATACTTTCCATCGATGAGAAAAGGTTTTTGGATATATTCCTGAACAAAAGTACCCGAAGCATCTAAATTCAACTGATCTAGATCTAAAACTCTAATTCCCCGGTGATTGTTATCTTTTTGAACCCAAAGCTTTTGTGGATTTGTTTTTGCCTTCAATGCGAACAAATCGTTGATAAAAATAAATATTTTATAATAACTCACATAAGAAATGAATTTCTCTTTTTCTGTCGGAAGATTGAATGCTTGCGGGATATGTTTAAGATTGGAAGTGGCCAAGTTCACTTTATTTGTTATAAATCCTGAACCAGGAAAATGATTGACCTTTATTTTTTAAATATTAAATCCTTTATTAATATTTTTTCAAATTTGTGTTAAAAAGAAAATTATCATTAAAATGAAGAACAAATTGAAGGATAAGTTCAATAAGACTTTAACTAACAATTGTGTGACAATATTTTATGCATAACTGGTTTTAGATAAAAATATATCATTTTTCAAATCGAAGGCAAATCACTTCAAATAATTTTATTGTTTTATCAAATATATTCCGTTTAACTTTTTTTTGTGTTCCGTTTTTATTTTTAGCACAAATTTTTGCAAAATTTTCTGAATTTTCTCATTTCTTGGGCGACACTTAAAATTAAATCTATAACTTATAGAGTCTATAATTATTGTAGTATTTTATTGTAAAAATACAAACTATAAATTTAAAGATATTGCAAGGTTTTCTTCAAAATAAACAAGGTTAAAGCCAAAAGCAAACCAATTTAAAGGATAATAATATTAGTAATCGAAAATTAAATCTTTTAACAATTCAAATAAAAATTAAAAGAAGTAAAGTAAAAGTTATATCAATTCAATAAATTTATGTCTATTTAATGTAATCTAATAAATATTTTTCTCTAAAACTAAAATAAATTATTGAAGTCATTATTAGTGACTCATTAATAATGACTTCAATAATTAAAAAGTATTGACATAACTATTGATAATACATTTTAATTGATTTATATTTTTTTGTTTGATATTAAAAGAGGTCAACACTAAAGGTTAAATTAAAGAGTTACAATTATTGACAAGGTTATCATTGACCAAAGTACATTTGATATTAATATTGCTAATTGTAATATCGCCAAAAATCATAATAAATTCCAAAAAAGTGACTCAAATTCTAAGCTTTTAAAATATTGACCCAAAAATATTTGATTATATCTGATATGAATTATAATTTTACAAAAATCCTTAAATAATCCTTAAATTAGCCCTAATTTTTATTAGAATAACTAATCTTATCGCCCAGACCTTCAAATTATAATTACTCTATA
>JAQFZM010002923.1:0-12212 GCA_034695785.1 Galumna obvia | reverse complement strand
GAAACAATTTCCAGTGAATTGTGTTTTATATTCCGGTTTTTGGCACTGAATCCCGAATATCAGGAAATACTTTTAAATGAAATCAATTCAACGTTTGAATCCGATTCTGATATAAGTTATGATAAACTTTCAAAAATGAATTATTTGGACGCTTTTATTAAAGAGATTATGAGATTTAATGCTTCTGTCAATCGGTTTGTTATTACAAAAATTATTATATTTATCACTAAATTATTAATTTATATTTTAACTCATTTTTAAGACTCGATAGAAAGACGAGAACTGATTGTATGATAAATAATGTTTTAATACCAAAAGACATGACTATTATAATCCCCATTTGGGCCGTACATATGGATCCGGATAATTATGAAGAGCCAGAATTGTTTAGACCGGAAAGATTTCTACCCGAAAACGCGAAACTAATTAAAAATTATAGTTATCTACCATTCGGTGATGGACCCCGATTTTGCATTGGTATGCGTTTAGCTCAAATGGAAATGAAATATTGCATGGTTGTATTGTTAAGAAAGTTTATATTTGAAGCGTGCGATCGAACACAAGTAAATAATTTCTTTAAATTTCTTTTATTTAATTAAATAATAATTTTATTTATAACAGGAAATGGAATTCTATAGATATCAAATTGTTTCCAATATTCGCCATGTTTATTTACGTATTATTGAAAGGAAATAAATGTTACAAGATCCTGTTTAATACTTATTATTTTTATTAATTTAAATATTTTAAATAATTCTATTAACAATGTATTACAAAACTACTAATTAGTAATAAGTTATTACTAATAACTATATAAAATATTCGAATATAATAGGATAATGGTTTGCCCAAACTAAACAGAAAAACCCTTTAATATCATTTCTTTCCTTTTTTTGCTCTTATTTTATACTGACCTGTTCTTTCCCTTAAGTTTTGAGGGATTCGTTAGTGTCAGCATTGTATGGGGTCAAAGTTGAAACTCTAATTCAAATAAAAGTTGTTTTAAACAAATATCTATTATTTATATGAATATAAAAGTAAAGAAGAAGTGATTCTGGCATTCATTTCAATAACTTATAAATCCATTGACTCTTATTTTCTGGTAAAACAACTTTTCGTTTATTTATGGTTTTCATATCTGAAGATAAATGTGTTTAATCTAAAATTAGTGATTATTACCCATCTTATAAAGACCGATATTATGAAATGACGTTTGTTATGAAATAAAAATTGAAACCAAAACTACTAAAATCAATGCTTTTTAATGACCGATCGTATGAACTAATGATAAAATAAAAATTAAATATTAAACCCTATTTTTATATTTTTGTGTAAAATGTTTTTAATTGATTTCAATCAAAATATAGGGAAATAATTTCTAAATCGAAGGCTTAAAGTGCTATCAATACTCCTCAGAAATATCTTTTACAGAATGATGACAAATCATGTAGTGAATACTTAATTCAAATTCAAAGTAGAATAACTCAAAATTCATTATATCAACAGAAAATTACTTATCTGATGAACTTACCGATGTTATGAACTAATTTTTATTTCATTTGATTTCTGACTAATAATTAAAGGGTTTATTTTTCAATGAACTTGGTAATACAGTCGACGATCATTTTTATGAAGTATCGGTTTTATCAACTGATCACTTTTATGAACCAAATATTCAAACCAAAGTTAATACAAACTATAGAAAATAAGGATCAGTTTTATGAACCAATCTGTTTTATGAACAAAATTCTGCTGCCCGATCGGTTCATAAAAATGATCGTCGACTGTATTTGGATTTTATTTTAAAATAAACCAAGTAAGATAATAATATATTTTAAATTCCAAAAATTATTATAAATTAGCCTTAATAAATGTTGAAAATAACAACTCTATAACTCAATGATATCATGGTGAAATTGACTATAGATATTACATTAAATTCATTTTAACCATGATTCGAAAATTTTTTTTAATTTTTTTAACTCGAAATAAAGAGCATTTACTAAAGCATAATTGTTATCAAAACTAACTTGGTGTTATTTTTTATTTTTAAAATATTTCAATAATAAAAATATTGTAAATTAATTTATCCAAGATAATACAATAACAATATATCAATTGAGGTGTAAATAATGGGTAAACTTAAACAAAGCTAAATCAATATCTAGTTAATCAATAGTAATTTGAGCTTGTTTAAATAAAATATATGTGTTTTCTCCAGGAATGACCAAAGGATCGAGTCCTAGGGGATGATTTTGCTATAATACCTCCAGGGCCAAGAAATCCCAACAGATCTAGTACCTGTCCATAGACGCTAATGTTAAGAGTTCCAAATTCCTAAGGGTGTATTTTGCCAATTTTGCTGCTCTAGGAGTATTCTGGAAACCCCCCGTTTGGCCATCCCTGGTTCTCCTCTTTTACATACAAGAGCCTGTATTATCACTGTATTATTATATCAGATAGTATAATGTAATAACCAATTCCTTGGTCTGCTATTTTGGCTATCCCTGCAAATTTAGATATAAAAGAAGTCCTTCGATGGAATGACATAGATGATAATAGAAAGTGAACAATAGAACAGATGATAAGTAAATAAAAGTAATGATAGTTATATTAAATAAAAATATTTTTCAGTTAATATCAAAAATGAAAGCACTCTTAATTGTATTTATAGCTACGGCACTGATTTTAGTTGAGTGTAAACCTTTAATTCTAACCCAATATATACGGGAAAATCGTTTATCCGAAGCCAAGCAATTAAGTGAAGTTAAAGGACTGCCAAATGCGCCAAATATTCAAAGTTATTCCGGTTTTATAACTGTTGACCAGAAATACAACAGTAATATATTCTTCTGGTTTTTCCCATCTCTGGTAAGTATTTTCGTTAATAAGATATAACTATTATTTGTAAATAAAATAAATTATTTATAATTAACATTAATATATTTAATAACAAATCTTGGCCTTAGAAACATTCTAGCAAGACACCAATAGTAATATGGCTAGAAGGAGGACCGGGAGGTTCATCCCTGTGGTCATTATTCCAAGTGAACGGTCCCTTTAAAATTGATAAACACCTTAACATAACAATTAATGAGTGGAGTTTAGCCCAGGAATTCTGTGTGCTATACATCGATAACCCGGTCGGCACCGGATATAGTTTCACAACAGACGAAAGGGGTTACTCCACAAACCAGAACTCTATCGCCGATAATTTATATGAGTTTTTAAACCAATTTTATTATATATTCAGTGAATATAGAGATAACGAATTGTATATCTCTGGTGAGTCATACGCAGGGAAATATGTGCCGGCACTGGGATATAAGCTCTTGCAAATGGCCAATGAGACCAAGATTAATTTCAAGGGTATTGCAATTGGCAATGGATGGACTGACCCTATAAATCAGCTTGATGGTTTTGTTTATTTTAAAAGTGCTGGTCTAATTGATGAAAAACAACAAGATCATTTTAGACAAGTTGAGAAACAAATAAGAGAAAGTTACCATGCTAAAAATTATTCATTATCTTTTGAGTATTTAAAGCAATTATGGAGTGTTCTTGCTATTGAAGCAACAGGGTATTTGAGGTCTGGTAATTTTCATGAATTTCTTTCTTCTTCATATACTTGGGCTACTGATGACCCTGGTTATTTTGAGCAATACCTAGAGCTTAATGAAACGCGTGAAGCACTACATGTGGGAGACGTTAAATATAGTGTTTCCAACTTAACTGTATTTCAAAAGTTGTCGTCGGATACTATGCTTTCCGTTATGGAGAATATGACTGCACTCATACCTCACTATAAAGTAATGTTATTTGTGGGTAATCTTGACCTTCAAATTGGTCCTGCTCAAATTTATTCAATGCTTGAAAATAAAGGTATGGCAAACACTGAAATATTAATTTTTATATTCCGAACATTCTCAATGAAATTCATCTAGGTTATAAAATCTAATCCTTATAAAAATATAATATTTCAGTCAAACTTTATATTTAATAAGTCTGACATAAATTATATTATTTTGGATGTTCGGGTTATAGGAGTTTTACTGTAATTCAATAATAATTCTTTTGATGTAATTCTATAAGAATGGAAATATTACAAAGAATTTTACCATGCTAAAAGAGTAATATGGAAGGTAACAAAAAACGACACAGAAGTTGCTGGATATGAAAAAGGTTTTGATAATTTCAAGCTGGTTATTGTTAGAAATGCGGGCCACTCTGTAGCGATAAATCAACCAAGAACTAATCTTGATTTAATGTATAGATTTATAAATAACTTGTCTTTTGGTGGAAATGTTTAATAAAATTTAATTCTTATGTTTAATACATCACTTAAATGAGCCAAACATTTACTAATATTACAAATGATTAAGGTTTCAAATGATAAAGAGCAGCAAGGGCAGATTGAAGTGCTGCGTTGTAATCCATGGCAACTTCATTGTGGACGTAATCATCTCTCTTATCATTATAGGCATCATCTTTGTCGGGTCCGCCCACCATAGCTCCGGTCAGTATATGAGGGTTAGGACCTTATAATAAACTTAAGATTAGCATGTTAATAAAATTTATCTTTCTAACCTGGACTCTGCATAGCAGAGTAGTCACAAATGACAGGTGGGTTCGGACACGACCTGAAATTGTTGACAAAAATTGCTTAAAAATCTATTATTCATTATATATTGAGTCATACGATGCCCTGTGATGTGGCCGTTGAGGGGAATTCTCTCCGACGCCAACTATAAAACTGCGTCCGGTATCGCCCAATACGTATCCGATTTGGTTTTCGGCAAACTTTCGATAATCGGCTGAATTGATACCAATTTTGGCCGCCTTTTAGACAAAAGGGTTATACAAATGTCAATCATTATATTAAAGGCCAGAAATACCTGAAGACAAACGAAGGCAACATTGGCTGCATGTCTGAGTGGTCCCCATTGATCGAGGTATACCATTCCTGGTCATTTACCAAAGGAACAATAAGACAATCTTGGTAACAACAATTAATCAACATACCCTTGGGAGATTTAGGGGCTGTGTTGACGATCCAATCACAGAATGTCTTAGTCATAGTTTTGTACTTCTCTTCACCGGTTATTTCAGCCATAAGTGTCTGAACGCCTGCAGTCTTGTCATCCCAACCGAATTGAGTGGGTTTTCCCGTCAATTGTTTATTGAATTCATTGAAGTGTTTCTCCGCTTCAGACTTATAATGGCTATCATTGGTAGCCCTAAGCAACCAGGCAGCTGCCCAGGCTAGTTCATCACCAAAGCCTGACCATGATTTATAATAGCCTGCTGCATCTTGTATTTCGGTTGTGTAAGTGTCGCGATGTTTGTCAGCCAAAGTGTACAGAGATTTGGAGTGTTTTAGAAGTGTTGCCGAATAGTTCGGGTCTGACTTCTTGAAGGCAAGTGATGCCGCAGCCATGGCTGCTGCTGTCTCTCCCGCCAAATCAGAGCCTGGTGTCAATTAGCAAGCAAGTTTTTATAAGATAATTTATCTTATTCTAGGTACTTTATACCTCCATGAGCTGATGTTATCTTATAGGCAGGTCTAGGTTTTCCAGTCTTTGCCCAGTCCTCAGGTCTGCCCCAAATTGCGTGATCTATGCCTCCATTACCCACTTGTCCGTAGAGTTCGTTATCATTTGTGTGGCACTAAATAATGAGAATTGTATTGAATGAGAAATAAACTTGTTCATTGTACTTACTTTGATGAAATAGTCAGTTCCCCATTTGATAGCCTTGAGTGCATTGTCCAGTTCACCTGCTTTAGTATAGGCGTCCATATAGTCAACGACACCCCACGAAAGGATAGTCATAGTGTAAGCCATCGGGAAATTGAATTTCACTAAATCTCCGGCTTTTCATTCAAATAATAATTAGAATAAAAAATATATAAAAATTATTTTATTTGTCTTACCATCGAAATAACCACCGGTCAGGTCGTGTCCCACATCTTTTCCATCGTCGAGCATAGAGTCTCCCCTCCAATGGATTCTATTATCTTTAGGTAATTTACCGGAACGTTGGGCCTCATAGAAGAGGAGTGAGGCGTGAATTGCAGTCTTATAGTTATAATTTCCTTTTACTCCAATCGGGGCTATAGTTATGGGCCAAACCGTAGGGATAACCCCTAAAGTAATGATAGGGTTTAGTCACAAGAATCCCACAATTAATTTATTTAAACTTTACCCACGTTTACGGCCTTTCCATTAAATGTTGCCCTAGGTAATAATTTTATTTTAGAAAATTACATGAATTTATTGATCTTGTTAAAATATACTTGATAAGATTAGCTCCGGGATTGCCGTCATATCTGGCCTCATAGCTTATGGTATGACTCTCTCCATTTAAGGCCGGTCCAGTTAGAACATAGTCTTTTTCATTGGAACTAGCACTTTTTACAGTTCCACCATTCATTATCTTAAAATATTGACTTGGTTATTTTATTACTAGGATATTTATAATTTACATACTTTCATTGTGACCTTGTCATCCCAGAAAAGTTCCAAGTTCCAATTTCCCGATTCACCTTCAATTATAAACTGTGCCTGAGTTGCACCGGAAAACTCATTCATCACTTTATAAGTGACCGATGCTGTGGTGTAGCCAATTGCCAAGCACAAACAAGCGAGCCTTAAAATCATCTTGCTAAAAATAATAATGTTTTTTAAATAAAAGATATTTTTTAACTCTAAACACAACGTTTTTATAGGAAAACTTCAATCCTGATAAGAGACTAATCATAAGTACATTTTAAGGGCTTTTTATTATTTTTTTCAATACTTTATCTAAACTTAAGCTAAGTTTCAGTTTCTTATAAGAGATTACTTTTATTCAGGGATGGCCAAAGAACTCGACTCCAGGGGGGTATTAGGTTAGGGTATTTTTCAAAAACGTCTATTTTTGCTTTAATTAGCTTTTAATTGCCATTTTAGGCTATTTAAAGGTTATTAAGTGCTATAATTGTCATTTTTGTATATTATTTCACTCAAAAAGCAATATTTTGTATATTTTTCACTTAAAAATGTTTTTTTTTGGGGTAAAAATCGCTATAAAATTTTGTTAATTTTGATGATAAAATGATGTTTAAACGATTATTAATGTAAAATATTGCCTAAATTACTCATTTTCTTTAAATTTTCTGCATTTTTTTCTGAAAATTATATAGAATCGAACCAGGCGCTTCTCGCCGGCCCTGATTTTTCTAGGGGGGTATTTTGCCAATTTTGTTCCTGGGAGAATTTTGGAATCAAATTTGGAATCAAATATCCCCTATTGGCCATCCCTGCCTTTATCTATTGTTTTCTATTATTTATTTTATCTTGCTAAGACTTAAAGTGGATTTAATCAAGTTTAACCTTGGCATTTTTATAAACTTATAAACAGGATCAATTTAATTTTTAAATTGTAAGATTATTTTTAAATATACTTGTTATTTAAGTGGTGCCGATGTGATGATAGCTGTTGTCAATGGATGGGATGACCAAGTTTAAAATAGAAAACTATATCCAAGTATTACATGAAAACAATAAAATAATTATCAAAAAATGATAAAAATAAGATTAATGTTAGACTAAACTCAAGATCTTAAAAATAATATAACTTTAATTCTATTAATTATTATAAATAAAAGTAATAAATAGAACATTCGAGAAGTGAGACAAATGTTTAAAAACTAAACCTTTTTGTTATACTTTTAGTAAAAAAAGAAAAATTCTGGTAATACTTAATTTATAAATGTTTGTCAAAGTATTATTATGAGAACAGGTTGCACAACCTACTGTTGACAATTCACAGCTATATAAGTTTTATATAAAAAAAATTATATAAAGTTTTATTAACAAAAGTTAAGCAAAGACTTAAAAAAATTGATATCAATAACAAGAATATGTCACAAATTAGTACACATTAGAGCACATCCCTATCTCTATTTAAGGCTCATTCATATATGATTTAAGGGAAATTAATTTTAACATTTAATAAAAACTGGAGTGAATATAAATTATATACAGTGTAACCTCGTTATAACGAATGGGTCGGTACCAAAATTTTGTTCGTTATAACGAGTACAATTTCTATATTAAAAGTCTTTTTGGTTCCTAACAATGAGTTCGTTATAACGAGGTTACACTGTATAACTTAATAATATAAACTTATATTATATAATATAAGTTTTGTTTTAAAATTAACCTTGGGTATATAACAATAGCCAATATTTTTTGATAAAATAATTATTTTAAAAATATGAATAGAATTATAATGAGATAACTTTAGGTTTGAAATAATGTTTGTGTAAACACTTCTCAGTTATTATAAATTTTTTTATTAATTAACAAGAAAAATCGATTTCTGGGTTATATCCAAGGATATTAAATTCTAACAATTTACAAAAAGTAACTTGGCAATTATATTTATTTATTTTCATACTTAATAAAACATTTAAGAATAATTAATCTGGCTAATTAAAATATAATCTTTCTAAACTAATCTTTCTAATCGAATTGAACCACTTTCATCAACTTATCAAGCTTATTTTTCAACAGTATAGAGGGCGGAACCATCATTACTAGGCCAATTACTTTGATTACCAAATCTCATTTGTCTTCTGTGAACGGGTTGACCATTCCATTGGTCCCAAACCCAAACACCATTGGCATCACAAGATTCAAATATGGCGGCGTGACCTTGATACTTATTGCCGGGTGCAGTGAATGTGGCCACAGCTGTATAGCGTGATATTGAAGCGCAATTAGCTTGTACATTCCTTCCTCTTTTCCAATTACCAGTGGCAAAACTGATCATGCCACTGCATTTTGCTTTGACCAGGGCAACACACTCGTGAGACTCACCCACATATTGATCCTTAGAAGAGGAGGGGTCACTACAACTGATGTCACAAAAAGCAACTAAAGTACCAAAATTTTGTTAATTAAAAAATTTTTTTTATTTTGCTTACCTGAAAACGACCCAAGAATACAAGCAAGAACAATTATAGCTTTCATTATTACGAATATAAGTTGAACCAAATAATGTTGTAAAATGAAACTTGCATGATCTTTTTATACAATTTATTATCTATTTCTTATCAACACTTGATAAGAATATGTAAGTGTGAAATAAAAATTGATTTCATTAAACTTTGCTCAAAACATTTACCTTTCAAGAAGGTAATTTTATGGTTACCATGACCAAAATAAATAAAATATTTTTTCTTAACATTTTTCTAAGAAATTTATATTTTATTATTTACTTTATTAACAAATAAATGATTATTTTTATTATTAATATATTTGAAACATAATCTCATTGTAAATTGCATAGGTAAATAATATTTCATATAAAAATGAAACAGGTAATTCAATGCAATAGTGAAATGATCAATAAAAGCAATAGAGTTCTGTAAATAAAATTCCCTTGTTAATCATAAATAAATAAATAATACAATATCTTTCTAATGCATACATCCTTGATTATTGAAAACATTTAACTAGTATGTTTTGTACTTTGAATCTCCTGTTTCAAACTATTCTCTATGTCATAATCCAATCCTTTTATTTTCAATTTAATACTATTTCTAAATATATGTATTAATTTTTTCATAATTGTAAATAAAAAGAGAGGGTTAAAAGTTTATGCTTTTGATTCGAGGGTTTCTCATAATAAACTTTGGCCACAATTCAGTCAATTAATAAAAGATATATCCAGTTAATAGAGATGAGCTACAGATTCATAATTAGATGTCACTCTATGGCATTTACCAGTGAAAGTAACTCAAAGTACCGAATAGTTGGCACTGAATATGATTTCACAGAATCTGAAAAAACATATTATAGTGACATAACAATTGTTAAAATGAAAATAAAAGGAGGATCAAAGAGAAAATAAAATAGCTAGATATATTTAAAAATTATATTTAATAATAATTTTATTATAATACAATCCTTGATCAACTTATACGACAATAATTTAATGATTGTTGCAAAAATTATTTTAACAATTTTCAAAATATTAATTAACATTTGTTGAGACCTGTATTAGAGTGGAAACATTTTTCATTCTCAGAGAGCAGATGTGCCGTTCCATTTGCAATTCTAAAAAGTTAGGAATGTACTGTATCGAATTTCTCAAAACAATTACCATTGCCAATTTCATATGTATCAAGATCATTTAAATTGATGATTTGATCTTTATTTCCAGCTTTAAGAAGATCTTCACAGAGGGCGCAAAACATTTCACTCACATGACGGCCAAGGTAAAAATATTTGTATGGTTTATCAACCTTTATTGGACAAATATGTCTATAGTTTAAATTGTCCAAGTTCAATCCACCCACAGTGCACCATGCAAAACGATTATATGTACTATGTAGTTTAAAACTCCGTAAATGTAGTATAAAAAATTAGTAATTATTTTAAATAATTCTTATCTCTTTAGGAACCCCCTTATCTAAAGTGATATTATATACTTTTGATCAGTGATTTATTCATTAACCAAGTTTAGGGCTCAGAGGGTTCACATAGATTACCCATAAAATGTACAACAAAAGTGTACTACAAGTGAATCTCTGCTTATTATTATATACTTATATCTAACTAAATTAAAAATTTGGTTAATTATTACCTTGATAATTTTTTTAATTTTTATTTACTTATTTAATAATATTATTGATTTTTTTAAAAGGAGAAAAATGTATTTCAAATAAATTTAATTAAATTTTCCTGAATTTCCTGTATTTCATGCATAAAATTTAAGGACAAAATCATTGAACCGAATAGTTTTACACAAAAGAGTTGTGAAAAAAGAAAATATTATTTCAAACAAATGGACTAAAATTTCATAATATTTTTCATTCATTTTCTCAAATATAAAAAGTGTTTTCGCACCAAAAATGAGCCAAAATTTTGTTAATTTCATTATTCCTTTTGGTTTTATTGGTAAATCAAAGAAATGAATTACCGACAGTACTCAAACTATTGATCCCTAATAAGGGTCAGCCAAGATATAGCACTACAGACGTCAACCCTATGATAGCCGTTGAAAACAGAGGTTAGTAACTTTCAATTTTATTTTGATTGTATTTCTTATTATTAATTATCAAATAAGAAAATTATTCTTTACTAGGTTATTTCCAAGAATTTTATGGTAATAACGATAAGGACGGCCCTTATGATAATCCTGTTCTTGGGTCCGAAAGATCCTTAAGTTTATTCATTTTGTCTTAATTATAATTTAAATATAAACTTTTAAGTAGTTGGTACATAGTAATAATAGCTTAGAATACTTTGAAATGGATTTAAGAATTATTTTAGTTGTTTTCGCGATTTTCTATTGAGTGGCGATTCTCGCGATTCCGTTCTCTGAAGACAAAGAAAAGGAGAATGAAGTGAATAATGAAGAAGAAGTGTATTCCGTATTTCATTTTATTTTTTTTAATTCAAAATTAATTATTGTTTTTAGGGTTTAGAAAATAGAGTACGTTTCAGACATGTTGCTGATTATCTTGATGATTCTGATCCTGACGTCAGAGTTTCACTAATAAAGTTATTCTCATTTCAATTAACACTATTTTATTAAATCTGATGATGAGTATAACATCAACTGACTGTAAGTGTAAGCTTAAAACGAAGTCAAATTTTGCCTAAATAGACAGAATTCAGTAAAAGATTTCATATTTTGTTTATTAAAATTGTGACCTGCCTTATATGCGACGCACCACAAAGTGGACAACTTTTATTATAAAAATGACTTTAATTTGAAATTAATCAAAAACCAAAGTATTTTACAAAAGAGTTGCACAAAATAAGGTTTTATATTTGACCGAACTCTGGGCTCTATAGGCTGAACACAAACTGATTGTAAATTAGACAGAAAATGTGTTTTATAAGGAAAGGGAACATAAGTTTAATGTTATTACAATAGTTAAGACTAATTCGACTAATTTTAAGTTCACCACCGGATGAGACGAATAGTTGAGAGAAATAGTTGAGTTTGAATCGACAGTAAGTCATAGGTATTACTCAAAATAATTTAGAAAAGTTTATATCCGGTATAACATTATTAAACCAAATTCACATACAATTCTTGTAATTCTCCTCCTCTTAACGGAAATCCGGACTCAAAAGACCAATAAAACGAAAGTTAAAAAACTTTGCAAAAGCAGACACTGATGTCATTCACAATAAAGCAGTCAATATATT
>JAQFZM010002922.1:0-12215 GCA_034695785.1 Galumna obvia | reverse complement strand
TTAGAAGAGTATAAGTAAATATAAAAATATGAGCAAATATTAGATTAAACTACGTAAAACATAACCTTGATAATTGGAAATTCGTGTTTCGTTGAGGAAAGTTCCTTGTTTATTAATAACTAATAATTTATAAGAAAATAAACTATTAATGAAAAAGAACTTTCTAGAAGGAAAAATAAAGAAATATGAATTATAATAAAATATACTTGATCATTTTTAAGGATTCGTCTTTTGATTAAATCAAATAATGAAATTTAACCTTGTACCTAGTTAATCTTAATTTAATTAGTAAGATTTCATTCTATGTAAGTTACCATGAGCATAAGGCTTCTTTCAATAACTATTTAGAAACTTTTTCATTGACTAGAATAAAGTTTTATAAATGTTCTAAGAATTAGAATTTTGATCTAAGTAAATGTTACCTTGATAAAATGTTAACAGAATAAGATTTGAAATTTTAAAAGTTTTTTTGACAGATATTTTAGAAATTCAGACATAAATTCAATTTCAATGGATATCAATATTTGTCGACATCTTTAAAGGAATTATAAGTTTGAAGATAAAGATGTATGTACTCGAAAATAGATTCGGGTCATTGTATATAAGCAGCGATACAGGTTCAGCCAGAGGGTTTGAAATATTTCATTATACTTACTGAATTCACTGAACAAGCTTGTGTATTGATCTAGAACTATTTTCAAATATATCACTACGATTTTTAACTATATTTTAACCCTTTTAATAAGTTTTGTGTCCACATTATTATATCAAATGAAAGGTTCACTAATTTTATGTCTTTCCTTACTCAACAAAATAATGTTATAAATGAATGTTTTATTTGCTTGCTCATTCCATATAGATTATGCATGAATTTGGCTTAACCTTCAACGCTGTATATAAGATTTCATTTTATTTTTTTAAATTAAATCTTTAGACAAACTATTCTTTTTAAAAATTTTCGGTTTGTTTACTCAATAAAAATGAGTAAAGAAATTATTTTCAAATATTTACTCAATCTATCGATCGATGATATGTTGAACTCTTGAAACAATATAACAGAATTCCATCCATGAAATTATTACCAGGTTAATGTTATTTAATATTCATATATAAATTCATTCATGTAAGCTAATTTAACTAAATTAAACTTTATGCACAATACCCTAGGGTATATTCTCTGATTCCTTTTATAAGAATAATATAAATTTTTCGAATTTCTTTCTATTTATTTAATATATTAAATACATTTATATTTTCATAAGATTAACCTTGATCAATATCCAGAATTATTATCAGAAAATCTCTAATATAAAACAACAGAATTTAGTGTTAGAAAAATAATCTTGCTACAATATTTAGTTCTGAATAAATATTATGCATTAAAATGGAATTTATAGGATTTAAACTAATTAATCAAAATATTTTATCATCAATTGATCCTTGTTAAGATATTACCTAGGAATTTTGAAAAATAGTTTTTATTTAATAATTAAATTCATATCCAGGATATAAAATGTTGACATTTCAATTATGACTCATATTTTATATACAGGGATAGCCATAGTGGCCATTCCAAGTGGGTGATTTGTCCAAAATACTCCCTAGGTCAAAAACCTCAATAATTCTAAAGCTTGTCCATAGATTTTGTTAAGATCTCAAAATTCTAGGGTATATTTTGCTCTTCTAGGCCAATTTTGTTCCTCTAGGGAGTATTCTAGTAAACTACCCCTTGGTCTTTCCTGGTTATGTCTATAAAATTCTAAAAATCAATTTAATTAATTTGCAACCATAGCACCAAAAAAAAGTACTTGCTTACAAACATTATTACAAGGTTATTTACTATTTATTAATGAATATTATCAATGAATATTCAAGACTTATTGAAAATTAATTTGAATTGAAAAATATTGAATAAGGTCTACTTCTTTTAACTTGTCACTTTTATGTATTTAGAAAAATTACCAAGATATGATTTAAATATTTTGTGAAATAATTAGAACTTAAAATACTCTTAAAAAACTTTTAAAATATGATAAAATAATTCAGTTATTATATAACTTTCAAAACAAAGTGATCTTGGCACAAACAAACATGAAAATATTTACCCTGCTACTATAACCCAGACATATTTATTTGCATTTTATTCGAGTCAATAGCCGAGTATTGAAGCGTTAATAACTGTTCTCAACACTGTTTCACACATTAATACAGATTCAAAGGGACGTGGGTGACACAGGCACAGCAAAGGTACAGCACAGCACAACATATACATAGCACAGGTATAGCACAACATATACATAGCACAGGTATCATTGACTCAAAACAAATCCTGAATAATATATAATAGTATATAATAGAGTCGTATAAAAGCGAAGAAAATTCTTTCAAAAATAATTTTATTGAAATTCTAAAGAAAACTAAAAAAACTTATTATAAAATAATATTTAGCCTTGATAAACTTGAATAATATCTTGTAAGTTATCGGTCATTGACTGACATTTACTCATTGTTAGTTAATTGAAATGATAAGAATGACAAGAATCTTGGTTTAAAATAACCAAGGTCCTTGTCAATTTATCTAATAATAAAACTATAATCAAATTATATTTCTTATGCATGAATGACCAAGATTATGTTACTATTTACATTTATCTCGATAAAAATATCAACAAAAAGATATATCATTTTACTATATTTAAATTTAGCAAGATTATTATAATAAATTACCTGATTTATTGCCAACAGTAACTATCGGTGGAATATTTGGTGTTCTTTCAGCGATTATCTCATCTTTAAGACGGGTTACCTCATCGAATGAGTCCATGTCATCAATGGAATATACCAGGACAAATGCATCACCAGTGCAAATGGCTAGTTTACGCATTGCTAGATTCAAATAATAAATTAATGATTAATTACTTTCGAAATCCTTTAAATAAAGCGTTAGAATTGAGCTAAAATTATACTTTAAAAATAGACCCTTGTCAATTTTAATTGTATATATATTATATATATATCAAGAAATAAACCCAAAATAAATAGTTGAAGCACATGTTTGTACATGAACAGTTGTAGAAATTCTTGTTTATAAATAAATTATACATTCATTTTATGAATGAATTTTTTAATGAATAGTATTATAACATATTATGAGTAAAATAAGGTATAAAACCTGTTAATAATCAAATACTTCATTTATATAATTAAGTCCTATAATTATGTGCATGCTTTTTTCAAGTAAATGTGCTGGTTAAATTTGCTATTTTCTCATCAAATTTTGGGTGACTACACACACATACATATACAGTTCACACATGTATGGTATGTGGGAGAGAACGGGTGACCACACTTTCAATATTAAGTTAAAAGAATACCTAATCTTATGTAAAGGTGCAAACAATCACTAATGACCTAGACTTTATTTTACATTTCAAGTAAATAAATCCATTAACTATTTCCTCAATTTATAATTTTTTAGATTTGATATTTTCAAGTTTTAAGCTTTAAAATATCAGCAAGATAATAGTATACTCAGAAGTAAAGTTGAAACTAAAAAAATATTTAAAATTTTAATTAAATTAATTTGTTTACACATTAGAAAAAATTATTGATATCCATTTATCAGTACTTTCCCTTTATAATAGAGATTTGACCAAGATGCATTATATAAGAAAGGAGAAATATTTAAAATGCTGAAATGATTTTATAAGTTTCAAATCATGGCTATAAATACCGACACAAACTTATTATGGATTTTAAACTAATTTTAAAAATTAATTCTAAGTAAACATTAAAAATACTAAAAAAATAAAAACTAAAAGTGACTAGCACATTTATTTTCTTATTATTAGCAAGTTACTATTGGCAAATTAGCATAGATACGATCATATTTTTAAAATTTTCAAAACCTAATGACATATCAAATGACATCAGCAAAACGTTAGCACAAAAAACTTTCAGTCTTTCAGTCTATTAATAAAATACTATTCATTAAACCAATGGTTGAAATAAAATATAAGTCTATTGTTATATAACTTTTGTTATTCAACTCTATTATCAATAATTAACAAAATGTACCCTCTCTTACATCATTCTATGACAACAATATGTTAATATTCATACTTTCAATTATACTCGTGGTCAACTAGAATTGACCAGTAGAGCAAGGTGACTTTCTTACAAAAAGTATGAATAAACTATAAGTTTCACGTTTTAAAACACGATATGCATGATTCGGGTTTCGGGTTAAAAGGCCCTTACTCATTATCTACAGACATTTATATAATCACTTAAAGTTTGAAATACGATACGAGTAAAATAATAGCTTTATTTTCAAGAAAATGATCTTGCTTATATTGCGAGACCAATGGACTAATCATTTAGAGCTCTCCCTTAATAGAAAGCGCATCCGTTTCCCAATCATTGACTAAACGTTTTGAGTCACGTTCTAACTCTTGTTGAGAGAATTGGGAATATCTTCCGTAACCCGTATTCCCGAAATAACCCATAATTAGACCAATTTTTTTGTAAATCAATCGCTTTTTATAACAACTATTTATAAAACGTTTATTTCAAACAAATGTTTTTACTTAATTTCCTTCAATTCAGAAGACTTTTATCGGATATTTAATACTTTTAAAGCGATAATTGTTTCAGAATTTTTCCATTTTAATAATTATCTAATAAATAATCTAGCTATAAATATATCTGTTTATAATATTAGATTCTAGTAGGTGAAAGAGTATCAAGTATCTAGATGTTATTAGATTATTGTTAAAATATAAAAATTTCCATGTTTATTTACAATTTCTAAGCTTATTTATCTAGTTAAATATGAATACAAAATTTTGCTTAATAAAATCATTATTGTTATCAAACCCAAAGTAAACATGATAATAAACTAGGTCAATCAATTTACTATAATCTTGCAAGTTTATATTATTGCTTTGATGTTTATAAATAACAAAATGATTATGCTAATTGTAAGCATGGTAAACAATTAGCAGAAAAATAATAAATATTCGTTCAATTCTAAACTCACATTTAGTTAACTAGGTAAAAAATAGGAATAAATACCTGGAAAAGGATAAGTTCCACTCGTGTCCAACAAATCTAAGGTTAAGGTTAGGTCAGAGTCTTTAAGTTTATAAACGTTTTGGTAGAGCTCTTCAACAGTGGGTTTATGCGTCTCTTCAAAGCCATCCGACAATAATCTACGAACTATTGATGTCTTTCCTATAATAGAAAACAACAAAAAAACATTACATTTATATAAAATATATTTATTTTTAGAAACAAATGATTGAGAATAGATTCTGAGTTCAATATCGGGTTCTAATGGATGAGCACTTGGTTTCCCAAAACCTATCGATTCTTAAGTAACGTTAAAAGAATTCCTCTATTGTTTTGATTCCCTATTTTTTCTACAAATTCATCTAGCTCCTTATAGAATGGACTCAGCCTTCAGACAGTTTGAGAGTAACCCTATTCCGGGCCAAAGGAATCAATTGCTGTGCAATTCAAGCAAAAATAGCCGTCACTTTACGTCTGGACAACACTTTGTCTTATGTTTTTGGGTTTTGTTTTCGCTAAAAATACATTACAATCTCTAATCAACTAAAAGAGGACACAACATCTGACTCTCTCTCTCTCTCTCTCCACTCACTCAGCATTTTTGTTATGAAATTTTGATATTTTTCTCGAAAATTGTTTCCTAAACTAATTTAAAATGTTTTGTAAACAAATTTATTGCAAAATTTTATTTGAATACAAATATTTCTTTGTTTTACGCAAACACCAAATGATTGCATTATTACTAATATTTATGCAAAACATCGACTCTAACCTAAAAATAGGTTTTTCTCAAAATAAAATTATGTTTTTATTGGATTAAAATAAAATTGACTCAAAAAGAGAAAACTGATATAAAAATATTTTTCAAAGAATTTATTTCAAAAAAACAAACTTTTCTTTAAAAGATATTTTATACCGAATTTTTAATGCTTGAAAAAAGAATTATATATTTATCAAGATAATTTTAGCTCAACTCTCAGGACATTTAGCAATGATAATATAATTTACAGTTTTACCAAGGTAACCGAAAAAAAAGTTAACTAAAGTCTTTAAAAATGGAAAATAAAATTTGAAAAACATATCGGAAATACTCTTATAATTTTGATAAAATACGTTCAGTGTATTTTTATTCGCCATTAATTCTTCGGTAGTCATTAACGGAATGGATATCAGATCTTTAAAATCTTCAGATCCTTTATCGTCGATAAATAAATTCTCGAAAACATATCTCTTATTAAAGTCAAAATCTATGAGAAATGCCATACATTTTCCGAAGAACCCATTTTTTGATTTAAGCCTTAAGTCAATGACAACCATTTTGTTTAACTTTTTAATTCTTGGCTCACAATTGAGCCCAACATTTATTTGCCATTCATTTGATCCAATTATGAAGACTTCACTTAAATGATTACCATTTATAAAATGATTTGTTAATCTATTAAGATTGTTATTAATATTAAAAATAACTTTTGTAGTACTCTTTGAATTAAAATTGAAATCACTATTCATTTCGAAAAATGTAACTGAAAATGCGTTCAATAGTTGTGTTCACTTATTTAACTTTAAAGTAACGCTCTTAAAGTAACTCAGAAATCAACGTATCATGGTAGAGGTAGTTTCATAGGCAAAACTAATTATTAATAATACAAAAAAAGGCTAATGACTCATATTTTAACACAATTGTCTATGGTAAATGTGAACTTTGACGACTATATTTTGTGTTTTTAATACAGTGCCCATTCGATTGAGTAAACTACCTCGGGGATATAAAATTTGTTAACCTAATCGATTAGTTAACTCAACTGATAAATTATATTTTTATTGAATTGCTATATGTTTACATAATTGTTAAGATTATATTTTTTAATAATATCTTTTCTTATTACACAATTATTTTCCTTTTAGTTAATCTCATATAGGAAATCGCGGTTATAAAACCAATTAACTTTAACAGCTTAGCTTAATTGGCTTACGAACAGTTATTCTTTAATAGTCTTTATTTAATCAAATGATTGTTTTTAATTATAAAACAAATTATCAAAACAGAGTAAATTATTGCCCTCTCATTTGCAACAATTAAAAGTAATTAATAAACACTGATAATCTAAATATTTAAATATTTTTATCGGTAAAACTTATCAAGATAATGATTGAATATCTTTACGAATCATATTAACAAGGTCAATATGGTAAATTTTAATAATAAATAAATAAATTTGGGCATGTTAACATAAGAAACTCGGAATAAAAATGGGTATCAGATGAAAGCTCTTATTAAACATTACATAGTTTTGAAGAAAACGTTTTGAGTATATTCTGGTAACAAGTTGAATTTTTAAAAATTTTGATTTTTTTCTTGAAAAAGATAGGTTTCGGTGATTACAAGTTAAGTGACTTGTTTTTCTTTTGTGTTTTTATTAATTAATATTTTTAAATATAATACAAACAATGAATGAATGAATTTTTATTAAAATTGTTTTAAAGAATTTTTCAACATTAAATTTCCCGCATCAAAATTTATGTAGAATCTAAGTCCTACACAAATAATTTTTATATGCTTATTCCTTTTATTGTATGATCTAACCAAGTTAATAAAAATTTTAATATCTGTAAATATTTTGCCAACTTAGGACATCCCTTTTTGACTTATTATTAACCAAATCAACACAATTGTATAGTTCAACAAAAATTTGTTATTAATTAAATTAGTTTTTTACTTTAAGTAGTCTTTTTTCATATGTACTCAAAAATGGATAAAAATTAAATGTTTTAAAGGTTTTTAATTAAATTGTTTTCAATAACAAAACAAAGAGTTAAGAATATTTTCAATTTATTGGTTAACAATTATGATATAAAACAAATGATTAATAAAATAGAATATTTTATAACAAATAATTTGATTATATCCCAGAGAATTGATGCGTCAGTTTTTCGTATGACTACAAAGAGTGTCATAATTGTATTAATCAATAGATTAGCACTACTTTTAATAACAATAATGTTGAATAGTGAAAAATGGGCTCTTTTAAAAAAATGAAAGCTTTAGTAACAAGTTATAAGACCCTGCTCATTTAAATTTTAACGAGCACAAACTGTTTATGTTTAAAAAATTTAATTGTTCACTGGTGACATCTCATATCTGTATTAGATAACCAAAACCAGGAATAGAAAATGTTGTTCGGAGTTATTCCATAATAATCTGGGTTCACAATCTTTTTGTATTTCAGCCCTTCTTATCTAAAATACAAATTAATTGGTTATCAACTTTTACTTTATTTATCCCATGAAAAAGGCATTTTATGGAAGAATTTCTTTGTTCTTTATATTTTTGTTTCTATTTTTGTTTAGTGGTTTTCATTAATATAATGAGTACTTGAATTTGTAGATCCATAAACATATCATATTTAAGAGTCTATGGTATTATTAATATTAAAATATATAGTATTAGAGATAGAATTCGTTGGAAAATATAGACCTTTATTGAGAAACTGAGAGGACATAAAATCGAATTTTATTGCTATGATTTGTTTCTAATGAATAGCTATGAGTTCTATCAATACCTATACATTGCGGGACTTAATTACTTTCAAAATAATTAGTTTATTTAAATTATATATAAATAAAATCAAGGCCCTTTTATAAAAACAAAAAAAGATTTCCGAAGCTTCTCAAAATTTATTTGTGGTAAATGTTTAACAAATAATAAACTAATCTTAAACTTTGTTTCAAATATTTTACGGAATATACGACCCTTACCCTAAAAGACCCTCCGACCCACTTCAGGTTTGAGGCGAGTTGAGTGAGGATTTACAAAATATGTTTTAAAGATAATTTTATTTAATCAAAAAATTTATTAAATTACAAACTTCTAAATGAATTTTATTTTGTATATTTTAAGTCAATAGAAAATAATTATTTACTAATATTTTAGTTATAAATTGAGTGAATGTTTTAATTATTTGAAGGAAAAATATTTTTCAATTAAATTAATTATAAGTATATGTTTTCAAAAAAATTTTATACCATGGTTCATTAGAATCAGAGTCAAAACCATTAGAAGCAATTTTATTACACCTCTTATTCTTTAGTCTTTCAATACTTTGAAATATTCGGTCAAAACCAGATATACAACAGTTATGTGGTTTGAAGCCAATCTTGCGCTTATTAATACGAGGTGATTCGATAAACAGGGCGTCTATCAGTTTATCCTTTTCCAGACTCTTTTGAATACTATTTTGTTGTCGTAGTATATATTGTGTCTGTTTTTGGTGAAGAAGTTCTCTGAATATCCAAACAATGTTTTCGTTGTTTTTGGCCGAACACTCGACGAAACCCATTTCCCAATCGATGTTTATTATGGTTTCCGCCAATTCTTTCTTAACCACTCTTTTATCGGATAAATCTATTAAATAAAAAAGTTACTTGTTAATTTATTTGCTATTAAAGCTCATTAATTTAATTCGCTAGGTCTATTTTAATATTACCATAGACAATTGTATTAAAATAATTTAACATGATAAAATACTCAATAATAAACAAGGTAATATAATCTACTTTATTATAATTTTTAATTTACAAAGAATTCTGTTAACAAACAAATACGAAATAACAACTTTTTAGATGAAATCCCGGGTCATATGAATATTGCATATCATATGATGTTTGTTAGGATTTAATCTCATTTCGTATACATTTATCCAAAGGTATTAAGTCTTGAGTCAATTACAGGAAAAGAAATTCTTAGGCAATAATTCTGTGAATTCTGTCAATATTATCATATTATCCTTCAAATGGAAACCTCTTCGTAGAAGTTGTGCTCAACTCATGTGATTCCAATTCTAACTAAACTTTTGGTAATTTATTTCTTAAAAGAAGTGAATTCTTATAAATGTATTTAATGTCAACTCAATAGTAATTAAAAAAACAGACCCTGAAGTCAACTGATCTCCCATTTAAAGGACAAATCAAATCTTGTCTAAATCTAATCCAAATTTAAGTTATCTTGTTTAAATATATCATTCTTAGAAGAGTATAAGTAAATATAAAAATATGAGCAAATATTAGATTAAACTACGTAAAACGTAACCTTGATAATTGAAAATTCGTATTTTTTTGCCGAAAGTTCCTTGTTTATTAATAACTAATAATTTAAAAGAAAATAAACTATTAATGAACAAGGAACTTTCTTGAAGGAAAAATAAAGAAATATGAACTATAATAAAATATATAGATCATTATTAAGGTTTGATCTTATGATTTAATCTAATTTTGAAATATAACCTTGGACCTAGATAATCTTAATTTAATTAGTAAGATTCCATTCTATGCAAGTTACCATGAGCATAAGGCTTCTTTCAATAACTATTTAGAATCTTTTTCATTAAATAGAATAAAGTTTTATAAATGTTCTAAGAATTAGAATTTTGATCTAAGTAAATGCTACCTTGATAAAATGTTCACAGAATAAAATTTGAAATTTTAAAAGTTTTTTGACAGAAATTTTAGAAATTTAGACATAAATTCAATTTCAAAGCATATCAATATTTGTCGACATCTTTAAAGATGTTTAAAGGAATTATAAGTTTGAAGATATATGCCCTCGAAAATAGATTCCGGGTCATTGTATATAAAATTTCATTTTATTTTTTTAAATTAAATCTTTAGACAAACTATTCTTTTTAAAAATTTTTGATTTGTTTACTCAATAAAAATGAGTAAAAAAATTATTTTCAAATTATTATTCAATCTATCGATCGATGATATGTTGAACTCTTGAAACAGAATAACAGAATTCCATCCATGAAATTATTACCAGGTTAATGTTATTTAACATTCATATATAAATTCATTCATTCAAGCTAATTTAATTAAGTTAAATTTTATGCACAATGCCCAAGGGCATATTCTCTAATTCCATTTAAAAGAATAATTTTTCGAATTTCTTTCTATTTATTTAATATATTAAATACATTTATATTTTCATAAGATTAACCTTGATCAATATCCAGAATTATTATCAGAAAATCTCTAATATAAAACAACAGAATTTAGTGTTAGAAAAATAATCTTGCTACAATATTTAGTTCTGAATAAATATTATGCATTAAAATGGAATTTATAGGATTTAAACTAATTAATCAAAATATTTTATCATTAATTGATCCTTGTTAAGATATTACCTAGGAAATTTGAAAATTAGTTTTTATTTAATAATTAAATTAAAATCCAGGATATAAAATGTTGACATTTCAATTATGACTCATATTTTATAAACAGGGATAGCCATAGTGGCCATTCCAAGTGGGTGATTTGTCCAAAATACTCCCTAGGCCAAAAACCTCAATAATTCTAAAGCTTGTCAATAGACTTTGTTAACATCTCAAATTTTTAGTGTATATATTGCTTCCCTAGGCATATTTTGTTCCTCAAGGGAGTATTCTAGTAAACTCCCCTTGGTCATCCCTGATTATGTGTATTAAATTCCAAAAATTAATTTAATTTATTTTCAACTATAGCACCAATGAAAGTATTTGCTTACATACATTATTACAAGGTTATTTACTATTTATTAATGAATATTATCAATGAATATTCAATACTTATTGAAAATTAATTTGAATTAAAAATATTGAATAGTGTCTACTTCTTTTAACTTGTCACTTTTATGTATTCAGAAAAATTACCAAGATATGAATTTAAATATTTTGTGAAATAATTAGAATTTAAAATACTCTTAAAAAAACTTTTAAAATATGATAAAATAATTCAATTATATAACTGTCAAAACAAAGTGATCTTGGCACAAACAAACATGAATTTATTTACCCTGGTATTCTAACCCAGAACTGTTTATTTGCATTTTATTCATTTATTCGAGTCAATAGCCGAGAATTGAAGTGTTAATAACTGTTCTCAACACTGTTTCCCACACTAATACAGATTCAAACGGACGTGGGTGACACAGGCACAGCAAAGGTACAGCACAGCACAGGTATAGCACACCATATACATAGCACAGGTATAGCACACCATATACATAGCACAGGTATAGCACACCATATACATAGCACAGGTATAGCACACCATATACATAGCACAGGTATAGCACACCATATACATAGCACAGGTATAGCACACCATAT
>JAQFZM010002921.1:0-12215 GCA_034695785.1 Galumna obvia | reverse complement strand
TCAATTCTATTAAATCTTTTACATTATTCATCACATTTCATGGATTTAATTTACAAAAATCTTATTTTATTAGAGAAAAAATATATTCTACAAATTTATATGAGATAATGTTTTTTTAAGCGTGTGGTTTAGCCTGTAGAGTAAGTGGGCCGATAGAGTATGTGGGTATTGTGAAAGTGGGTTGTTGAGCCTGTGAAGAGGGAGGTTGGGCTTGTAAAAGGGGTGAGTAAGCTTATTGAAAATATGAGTTAGCCTGTAGTTTGTTTACGTGTGCCTGAAAATTAGTTGTTAGAATGTGTAGAATGCGTAAGTAAGTTTATAGAGGGTGAGTGTGTTTTAACAAATGATTTTTGGGCCTATAAATGGTGTGTGTGTGCCTATAGAATGTTGGGTGGACAAGTAAAATGTTGTGTAGGCCGGTAGGATATTTGGGTAGGTTGGTAAAGTGGTGCTAAACGATTATATATACTACACTTTATTCCGTAAATATATTGAAAAATAGTTAAACAATTTTATTTGTAATATAATAGGACAAACATAAATTTAATGATTAATTTATTTCTAAATAAAATTTTAAAGCGCCATTACATTGATTAGGTTGGTTAATAATTGGCTCATAAATGAGGTAAGTTCATTAAAAGTTAATAAATGTAAAAATGCAAAATGAATTTGTTAAAAACAAGTAGAGTTTATAGATCTGAGTGTCGAAATTAGCATGTTTTAGTGCATGTCTAATCATATCAAAATGATTAATTTTTCACAACTGGTATAGTTTCATAACTCAGAATCTTGTCTGGAAAAAGTACTATATTAAATTTCAATATAAAAGTTTAAATCCTTAAAAACATATTCTAATGAAACAAGTTTTGAAATATGCCTCATCTCACTAAATTTTTTATCATATTTCTAATTAAATAAATTTTTACATATATATTGTTTAAATTATTTAAGTGTGTTATAATGAGTTGTATGTAATGTATAACCCATTAATTTTCACAATATTTACGGAATATAAAAATGATAAAAAGGGTGCCTGAATTGCCAGTTTCCTTGGGGTAGATACCAGATTCAGTTGCACTCAATTTTACTCTATTCTTGAATAAATTACGAGATTTTTGGTTTTTTTGTATCACCAAAATTTTGAGGGGGGCCGCCACAAGTGGTCAAATTTGGAATTTTTAGAAATATTTTAAAAATAAACCAGATAAAATAATAATATAATTTAAGTTCTAAATATTATAATAAATTAGCCTTAATAAATGTTGAAAATGACAACTCTCTAACTCAATGATATCATGGTGAAATTGACAATACATATTAGATTAAATTCAATTATTTTTATATTTTAAAATATTTCAATTTTTTGTAAAAAGTAACTGATTAAGTTAGGATATACATGTATTCTCTTTTTACATTGAAATAGATAATGAAAAAGGAATAACTCAATATTAGATTAGGTTAGTTTAAGTTAGATTAGGTTTGTTTATGTTAGGTTTGATTAAGTGGTTAGTTTAGGTTATGTTTGGTTAGATTAAATTAGATTAGGTTGGGTTAACATTCTTAGTTGAAATGTTTTGATTGAGTTATGCCCTTTCACTTATTTATTTTAATGTATAAAAGCATATTTCTTAACTTAATAAATTACCTTTAACAAAATTTGAAATATTTTAAATATAAAAATATAACACCAAGTTAGTTTGATATCAATTATGCTTTATTAAATGCTTTTTAATATTAGTTTAAAAAATTAAAAAAATATTTTTCGGATCATGGTTAAATTGAATTTAATCTAATATGTATAGTCAATTTCACTATGATATAATTGAGTTAGAGAAGTGTTATTTTCAACATATATTAAAGTTAATTTATAATAATTTTTGGAATTTAAATTATATTATTATCTTATCTGGTATATATTTAAAAAATTTCCAAAAATTCCAATATTGACCCCTTGTGGAGGCCCCCTCTCAATATTTTGGTGAACCAAAAATACCAAAAATCTCCAAATTTATTCAAGAATAGAGTAAAATTGAGGGAAACCATCTGGAATAAACCCCAGGGAACCGGGCAATTCAGGCACCCTCCTTTATTTCAAATTAAAACTTTAAAGCGCCTAAACAATGATTAGGTTGGTGAATAATTGATTCATAAATAAACTAAGCTCATTAACAGTTAATAATTGTAACATTGCAAGTTAAATTTGTTAACAACAAGTAGAGTTTATAGTTCTGAGTTTCGAAATTAGCATATTGTAGTGCATGACTAATCATATCAAAATTATTAATTTTTCACAAATGGTATAGTTTCATAACTCAGAATCTTTGCTGGAAGGAAGTACTATATTAAATTTCAATATAACAGTTTAAATTCTGAAAAACATATTCTGATGAAACAAGTTTTGAAATATGCCTCATCTCATTAAATATTTTATCATATTTCAAATTAAATAAATTTATGCATATAATTTGTTTAAATTATTTAAGCTTGTTATAATGAGTTGTATGTATTGTATAATACATACTGAATAATATGTATTATTTAGAATCAATCACCTACCCACCAAAACCACGCATACCCATCCTACTATTCCTGTTATTTTATTGAAGAGGATAAAATCTGTTCACTATATTTATGTAAAAATTGAAAATTTCTCTTCAAAAATGATAAAATTGTCTTTTATATGATAAAGGAAAAGTGTTTATGGCTATGCTATACCTGGAGATCCCTTTTTTATTACAATATTAAGCAATAAAAATGGAATAACAATTTTGCGCTAAAAGCTTTATATAAAAAATTTAATAACAAAGTAAATAAATTAATAAAATAAATTAACAAAGAGCTTTCAATTAATATATCACACGTGACATTTATTATGAGTAAAAAAAATATAAATTGTGTTTACAGAATGAAAATTGATCAAATAATTCTTGAAATATTCTTTTGTCAAAAAAAGGAAGTTAGATATTTCCATAAGTTATATGAGTCATCAGCTAATTATATTTTTGACATTAATATGATTGAATGTCATTTTTTACACAACTCACTCACAGTTGATTTATTTCCTAATATACGGCTCACACATCATAGCCAGAGCCAAAATCATATTAGACCTGAGCCAAACAAATTAACCAAATATTGAGTCAAGCTATCTTTTATAAACACATGCTTTTCATTATTAGCTTCATTTCCTTTATAAACACAGCAGTGTTCACATCACTATCGGGATTCAGTTTCATATAATATAGGGACCAAATCAACATATATTCATATCATTCAGTTATGGTATAGCTTATAATTAGGGATAGGAATATTTAAAATGCGCGCTTAAACATTTAAACAAGTAAAGATTTCAAATATAATTTATGTGGAACATTAAATTTCTACTGCTATAAAATTATTTAATGAATGAATTAATATTTTATTCACTTTTCCATACATTATTGATAGTCATCGGTCAGTACTTCTTCAATATAATAGAGTTTCCGCCATGAAACAACGTTTAACTAAATTTTCAATACAACAAATTATTGAAGGGTCAAATTTTTTAATGAATTAGATTATGATATTTATGAGAATTAGAAAAAGGGCCGTCAAAACGGCCCCCAATCCTTATTGCTACTTATAATCAGTTGTGTTAACATCTATTAAATTCAAATATTATTTGTGTGTTCAATACTTGTATTAGTTCTCTTATTCTTAATTATAATTAAAATAAACTATTTTGCTTAAAAGTGTTGGCAATTATTGTGAATATTCAATACGAATGTAACAATTTTTCAAAATAATTTTTTTTATTTTTTAAATTATATTACCTACTAATGTTAAAGCCTCTCCGAATAGTGCATTATTATGTTGTCTTAATCCCTGAACTGTGTATACTTTTGATTATGTTTAATTGTGATAACATTTAATTCTCTATTTTATATTTATTGTAATGAATGGAGTCATAGCGGCCCCATATGGTCGTGTCGACCGGTCCACAGGCCGGTCCAGACACTGGCCTATGGTAGCGCTGGCCATTCGGTGGAGGGCGCGTTACCGTCAATACATAGGCATTCAATGGCTCTCTTACCGACGCTTCGAGCGGCTTAAGCGTCGGTAAGAGACCCGACGATTCACACAATAATAGACTTACTTTTTATTTAAAGACTTTTTTTCCAAGAGTTGTTCAAAAAAGAAAGGAAAACTAAAAACTAACTGACATTTGAAGAAAGCACTGCCTTTTATAGTAGTCAGTGCTATGAAGAAATGTGACGTATCAGATGAGACTTTGAGTCGGGTATTTATACGGGTAAGTGTGTCGGGTAAGTATTTTCGGATAAATGTTTCGGGATTTATGTTTCGGTTTTCATTTTACATGACTATTTTCAGATATATAAGTTATTTGTTTGAATAATATTAATTGGGAATATAAATGGGATTTTTACTTAATTTTTCATAACTAGTTATTCCCTATTATTTGTAATTTATTATTTATTCAAAAGTCGGGAAATTACCAAAGTTGGGAAGTCCTTCCCAACTTTTGCTTCCCCAATTATTCCCGATATGAATTTCCCAATTTTCAAACTACAGTCAATTCACGTATTATGTATACAATATTAGATAAGATAAACATGATAAACATTTATTTTGATTATAGTGGGATTTGATTGTGCCGGATGATTTGTTAAATAATAATTTAATCAAGTTAACAATACTACTATTTTTGAATAATGAATATTAGTTGGGGTACAACCTAGGTTTCATCATGTTCAACTATCTTGCTCATTTATTTTCAATAAATCTATTTTATTTAACCATAATAACTATTATTTAATGGTATCTTAAATTATTGTATGGTTTCTTGGCAAATTAGTTTAGATTTTATTATGGTACCTGGATAAAGTTATTTGTTTTGATTAAATTCTAACTAGATTAATTCATCATGGTAGGGTATGATTTTAATTAAAGTGTTTTATTATAGGGTATCATATATTGGGGTTTCACTGTAACTATTGTACTTTGTACTTTATATATAATTGGTTTATTTGTGATAGAATAATTAGAATATAATAATTTGACTTAACAAGATACAATAATTAGAATTATAATTAATTCTAATTATTATAAATGAACACCAATTTACATTAAAATATTTTTATGATTTATCTAGGTTAAAATATTTGTTATAATAATTTATTTGATTTATGACCTTGCCCATGTTTTAATTTTCATCCTGCTAATAATTTAACTAGTTTAATTTTTGTATTTGATGTCTGTTTTTATTATCATTAACTGAGCTTGCTTATTAAATACTACCTTGCTTTAATCACCTAGATAAACCCAACAAAAACTCATTTCATTATCATATAATTATTTATAGAATATAATTGAAAATTATTTAATAAAAGTAATTTGAATTCAATTTATTAGGGGTAAGTATGCCATCAAATAAGTCATTCGGCGTCCTTAGTGTGACCGGCCTTTCGTTATACGTATGCTATTATTAGTTAAACAAATCAATTCAATTAAATTTTTTTTAAAATGAGTCTTTGTTTTTACGTTTAACTATAGAATAGAATTAATTGAAATTAAATTAAATTAATTCTAAAATATTGTAAGATTTTACTCACTATTTATTTATAATTTTACCGAATAATTTCGTATTTAATATAGGAGTGAATTAATGGCCGTCCAATGGTTTGATTACTTGTGTTGTGTTTTGGCAGAACTACGTTTTGCCGACACAACACAATCTATAGCCGGACTTTGGCCCCAGAGATAGCCGTGAAGGCTATCACTAACGGCTTTTCCTCTTTAAATGCAATGTAATGAATTGCATTTCATGCAATTCATTTAGCATTAATTCAATTATAATAATATTAAGCATGATACCTTTTTAAATAAGTTCTATTTACCAGTCCTGAGCATTTCATTAAAGTAATTTTTGTAAACAAAAGGATCAAAAGGATTAAAATTAATGGCATTTTTCTATTTAAAATCGGAATAATTTTATATTTATTTTGACTTTTGTCTGAAACTAAAGTTATAATTTATATTCACTGATTAAAAACCCGATTCATACAATTTGTATATAAAGATTTAAATATAAGATTAAATAATTAATAAAATCTTTAACACCTATTCTAAACCACAAACCCATTAGTCCACGGTTTGTTGACATAATTGTATCTCCAGGGAAAGCACAACCTACCTGTACCCTCCGTTACTATCAAGTAGACTAATTTCAGTTCTTATTCAATGAGAAATTTTCCCTTTACTACCAAACAAAATATGCGATGCATTCCACGGAAAGGGAGATGGGCGGGGGTGTAAAACGTTTACATATGCAGTATAACTCGTCTGTTATGAAGGGGCAGATGCAAGGGAATTTTGTTTATTACAAACTATCAATCATAACAAAAAAATGAAATTTTTATTCCTTTTATTAATAGTTAAAATCTGTTAGAATAAACTAAAAGTATTAAATAATAAGTTTAAATAGTAGGTCAGTTTTAATTGATATTTGATTAAATCCTCATTTATCACATCCAAAACTTATAAATATAGTTTTCACACATTTAATGGGAAATGATTTTGTTTTAAATATAATTATTTTTAATTTATAAAATGATAAAAACACAAAAATATTGCACTATTTTTATTAACAGGCAATCTATTTAACATTAAAAGTAAAGCGATTCCAACAATTTATAAATTTTTGTTCATGAGATGCAGTTATTTATAACACACGAGTTCAGAACTAAGGAATTATACTTTACTACACTTTGCTGCCTAAATGTAGTGAAAAATGTCAAATTGGAAATTTTAAAAAATATTGAACTCATTGTTGTTTTTTAATATTTATGGCCAAACAAATAAAAAGAGATTGCTTTATATCGACAGCAATGATGTTGTCTATGCTTTTCTCTATAATCATAATGAAATTTTTATTCCTTTTATCAATAGTTAAAATCTGTTAGAATCAACTAAAAGTATTAAATAATAAGTTTAAATAATAGGTCAGATTTAATTGATATTTGATGAAATCCTCAATAATCACATCCAAAACCTTAAAAATATAGTTTTCACACATTTAGTGATAAATAATTTTGTTTTAATATAAATATTTTTAATTTATAAAATAATGAAAACACAAAAATATATCACTATATTTTATTATAAGGCAATCTATTTAGCATTAAAGTTATAGCGATTCCAACAATTTATAAATTTTTGTTCATGAGATGCAGTTATTCATAACACACGAGTTCAGAAATGAGGAATTATACTTTACTACACTTTGCTACGTAAATGTAGTGAAAAATGTCAAATTGGAAATTTTGAAAAATATTGAACTCATTGTTGTTTTTGAATAATTATGGCCAAACAAATAAAAGGAGATTGCTTTATATGGACAGCAATGATGTAGTCTATGCTTTTCTCTATAATCAAAATTTCATTTGTGATGTCGGCCACGAAAAGCCACTCAAAACCACAAATATTATACTAGAGTTAAGTCATCAAAACATTTAAAAGTTTTTATTTAGTTTTGATATCGGACTGGCGTTGAATAATAAGGGACAGGCTTTGGATGGGGAAGGAATCAAAGCGGATAATTGAGAAGAGAATGTCTGCACAATAAGTATTGTTTGAGACCTGAAATCATCCATATCTCTAAAATGAGTTCTATAAGAATTAATAATCAAAAATAAAAGTTTTGTTTTATAGAATGAAAAAGTGATTGAAGTGTGTTTTGGTAATCATCACTCTCTGGCACTCACTTAAGGCGATACTTTCTATACATAAGTTGATAATAAGAACAGATAGTTTGCTTAAGAAAAAGATTTGTCTAGTTCTACTCCAACTTCAAGGGAGTTCGATAAATTTGGGTCAGGGTGGTTTTGGCAATTTTTATAAAGTGAAGTCTAACCTTGTTCAAGAATTTTCTGTCGTCAAAGAAATAGATTTCACGTAACATCAACCGATTAGTATGAAAATAGAAGAAAATGTGTTCTACGAAGAAGAGGAAACACTGAGGAAACATTCCGGTGATTATTGAAAAATAAATAAATTAATAATTTAAATAAAATGTAAGCCAGTTAACTTAACATGTTGATATATAAGTATACGTAAGGTTAATTATATTCAAATTTTTTAAAAAATAAATTTTAAAATTAGTTTCTATACAATTATTTATCAAGGATCAAAATTTCGGGACATTTGTAAAGGCCATAATCATAGGTCATACCTGAGAAGTTATAAATTATAGGTGCCGAAGAATTTTTGCGCGGTAAACACAAGAGCAAGGCTTCTATCATGGAAATTTTGCTCTTATTGGGATCGAGGAGAATATAAACAGTAGAACACAACACAGAAAAAATACTTTTTATAAAACATTATTTATTGATTAATTAAATAAAACGAAATTAAATTCAAATTAACATAAATTTAAGACCAATATTCGGCCTAAACACAGGCCAACTTTCACTTAAACATAGAGTATAACTTTACTCTAAGAAACCAAAATTAGACTTCACTCTAAGAGAACAAAATTACAACTAAAACTTTTTCTTAATTTTCATTAACTCAAAACTTATGTTTTTTCACAAACTTTCGATTCGAACTCTCATTCATTCAATTCCTTTTTTAAACTCTCGTTCATTACTTTCCTTTTAACCTTTCGTTCATTTAGTTATACTTTGACTCTGAGTTTAGGAAAAGTTAATGTTAGGCACTGATTGAGAGGTTAGCGCCTAACATCCCTCCCCCTCACGTGAGAGGTCGGGATTTACATAATTGTAATTAAAACAAAAGTAATTAAATCAAAATGAAAATCTTAGAAAATTAGAAAATAATAGGAAATAATTTAAAAATACAAAACAAATTAAATAAGAAAAAAAATTCAAATTAAACAGAAGTTATTCAAAATAATAGAAAATATTTATCAAAATTTAGAAAACCATTAATTAAATTAATTAAAACTTTGAGTTATAAAAAACCATTTTAGGTATGGTTTCTCTATTTTCTGTTATTAACTTTAAGTTTTTGTTAATGTCAGCATTTATCACTTTATTATCACTAATTAATTCATTATTAGTTTGTTTGTGGATTTCAGAGAAACCTAAAAAGTCTTCGTCTTCTGAAGTATCACCAAATAGTTGGGAAAAATCACTTCTGAGTCTTTGATTATCACTATTTTTGTTGTTCACTATATTATTATTATCACTAATTGTATTATTTTTATTCACTATATTTTCGTCATTTAAATTATTATTCACAAAATTATTATCAATACTATTCACAGTATTTTATTATTTTGTGATAATTGTTGTGATTGCGAAGAATCAAACTAAAATCTGATAAGTGATGAGAATCACTTCTAATATTTTGTTGATTACGTTCTGATTGATTTCTTGTCACTCGTTGTAGTTTGTTTGCGATTTTCTTTAAACATTTGTCGCCATCGATTAACTTCTTCAACGTCCCAAACATTTTCTTCGTCTAAAGGAACTCTTTCTTTTTCAAATTCTTTTTTAACAATTCTTTCGCAGAGTTGATAATAACCACGAGGTGTTCTTCCAAAATATGGGAAGAGAAGGCGAGAGTTGACGACTTTAATCCTGTTTTCTTTACCACTCATTTTTACCATCTGATATATATGATAGGTTCCAGGAATTATTTGTCTTATTATAGCCCAGGGACCGTTTTTCAGGGGTTTAAATTTGTGGGGTATTCCAACCACTGCTGTCCGGTCAATACACCAGACGAGACTTTAGATATCAAAAGTCGGAATTTCTAATTTAGATTCACTAAATTTAGACCACTTTTCTTCTGCTCTTCTAATCCTTTCTATCGCAAGTTTTCTTGCTTTCTCTAAAATCATATCTTCATTATTGTCGTCATCGTCAGTGTCTAATCTTTCTTCCATTACTTTTGTTTGAAATTTTCGCTCAAAAGCATTCAAAGGGTTAAAACCAAAAAGCAAATAAATTGGGGAAAAACCAGTGGTTTCGTTGATTGACTTATTAATAACTTTTACTGCGTTTGATAAAAATAAGTCCCAGTCTTTTGATTTTTCATTTACATAACACCTAATGATTTGAACTACTTTTCTATTGTTGACTTCGGCTAAACCATTCGAAGAGGCGAAATATGAAGCGGTAATTTGGTGTTTAATTCCAAGACCAGCTAAAAAGTCTTGAAAATCTTTGCTTAGAAATTCTGTTGCTCTATCAGATGATATTATTGTCGGTGTAATAAATCGGTTAAAGAATTCATTGATTCATAAAACATCGATAACTGTATCCCTTTTGTGATCGGTTATAGTTTCGGCAGAAAGAAGAGTTGTGCGACCTACAATGGTTATAATATGATATTTGCCTCTTTTTGAACGAAGGAATGGTCCACAGATGTCAATATGTATATGATTTAGGGGTTGATCGGGAATATCTATTTCTCGAGGGATATCAAATGGTTTATGCGTTGAGGGTTTCACACGATTGCATACTTTGCAATATTTAATATGAGTTCGAATGTGTTCCCGATTGTTCTCAAACCAGTAGCGATCTGTTATTTTCTGTTAAGTTCTTTTTTGACCCAAGTGTCCACCATCTTCTTTGTCTTCATGCAGAGTTTTAATTAATTCGAACACTAATGTTGAAGGGATTACTGTTTAAAGAACATCTTTATTTTTACCACTTTTTCTTTTCTTTCGATATAAAATGTCATCAATTAATCTAAACTTATTTTTGAACTTTTTATCCCTTTTATTAAATGATAATAGTTTTTCTTTAATTAATTTACAAAAGGTATCCTCATTTTGAGCACATCCTATTGTCACTTTAGGAAGAGATTCATTTTCTAACTCTTCGAGAGCATTTAATTCATAAATCAAAGAAAAGCATTCTCTTATTAATTTTAAAGCGATATTCGCTCAATTCTGTTCCCCAGCGAGTGAGTTTATTACTTCTGAATTCTTTTAACTTATTTCACACTAGAAGAGGTTCATGATCACAATTAATGGTGAATTCAGTGTCACGTAAAAATTTCTGATATTTTCTCACTCCTATGATTTATGCATAGAATTCATTCACTATTACTGGCCATTTGGCCTCAGCTCTGGAATAGGTTTTCCCAAAATAACCTAAAACTCTCAGTTTATTTTTTTCTATCTGACAAAAAACACCACCGACTCCTTTATCGGAAGCGTCGGTATAAAACACTTTTTCAGAGGTGTCATCAATAAAACCAAAGGCAGGAGCTATGGTTAAAGCTATTTTTAATTTTTCGAAGGATTCCTGTTGTTCCGAACCCCAAACAAATCTGTTTTCATTTCTTAATAATTCTTTAATGGGTTCTCTTAAATCAATAATTCTGTCAACTATTGTCCCGTCAAAATTCACAATACCTTAAAACTGTTGCACCTCTTTTTTATTACGCGGTGCTTTCAAGTCTTTAATCACTTTAATCCTTTCTTCAGGGATTAAGGATCTTCCCATTTAGGATCTCTTCAATTAGAATATCCCCATTTAGGATCTCCCCAATTAGGATCTCCCCATTAAGGATCACCCCATTTAGGATCTCCCCATTTAGGATCTCCCCATTAAGGATTTCCCCATTTAGGATTTTACCATTTAGGATCTCTTCAATTAGAATATCTGCATTCAGGATCTTCCCATTAAGGATCACCCCATTTAGGATCTCCCAATTTAGAATCCATTCATTTAGGGTTTCCCCATTTAAGATCTCCTCATTTAAGATCTCCCCATTTAGGATCTCTTCAATTAGAATATCCCCATTTAGTATCTCCCCATTTAGGATCTCCCCATTTAGGATATCTCCATTCAGGATCTTCCCATTAAGGATCATCCCATTTAGGATTTCCCCATTTAGGATCTCTCCATTTAGGATCTCCCCATTTAGGATCTTTTCAATTAGAATATAACCATTTAGGATCTTTTAATTTAGGATCTCCTCATTTAGGGTTTCCCCATTTAAAATCTCCCTATTTAAGATCTCCCCATTTAGGATCTCTTCAATTAGAATATCCCCATTTAGTATCTACCCATTTAGGATCTCCTCATTTAGGATCTCTTCAATTGGAATATCCCCATTTAGGATCTCCTCATTTAGGATATCTTCATTCAGGATCTCCCCATTAAGGATCTTCCCATTTAGGATCTCTTCAATTAGAATATCCCCATTTAGGATCTCCCCAATTAGGATCTCCCCAT
>JAQFZM010002920.1:0-12219 GCA_034695785.1 Galumna obvia | reverse complement strand
TGTGCAATATGAATAACTGCACATTTGTGTAACTTCACAACTGCACACACATGTGATAACACAACTCTTTGAAAACATTTTATAAGTGCACAGAATTTATAAAAAATTAATTTAATTTAATTATTTAATTAAAATGAGTGATAAAAAAGAAAATGTCAATCATTATTAATCAGTGAGAAAATAAATCTGCAAGAAAATGAAAAAAAATCACCCAAATGACACTCAAGAAGATATGGTTAAATGAGTCTCAAAGACTTTCGACAAAACTGTTAATCGAACGACAATTTCAATAAAGAACGATGTTCATTTCGGTGTAAGAAAGACTTATTGATAGTATATGTCTCAAATATGATAGTGTATGTTAAATATCAATTAATTACATGAATAAAGGATATACCAATAAATACCTATAAAATTTTATATCATACATTTGGGGTTCATTATGAAAATAGCCACATATACTACCCTTATCCGGAGAAAAGCAGTCATTTCTGATACTGAATTGTTAAAATTAATAAATTTATTATTGATAAGGATAATTATTAATGTATGATAAGATAAATTAATTTTCTTTACTTAAAAGTTTTCTATAATTTTTATTTTAAAACAATTAATTATAAATAAGTTTATAACTGAAAAAATTAAAGTAATAATTTTATTATAAATTTTAGAAAAACAAGATTTACCAAGATTTTTTTAAATAATATATTTAAGAATTAAATGTTCCCCTTATTGAGAGCTAACTATTAAATACGTTTATGTGTTAAATGACTTATTAAGAATTTTATTTGTAATTTTTAAACTATGAGAAAACTTTGACTAATTTCTTAACAGATATTTATGAATTATTCCAAAATATGTTTCAACTTAATTATTTAACTGTTGTTTCATTGAGAAATCCGTATTTGATGCATTGTTTTATAATAATTTCAATTAACAATCGCTTTTGTGCTGACTCTTTAGTAAAATTCTAAACAATAATCTTGTTAATAAAGGATATTACGTTAAAATTAATATTTGAAGTTTTCATGAATAAAATTATACTATATTATATTATATTTATGATAATATTTAAAACTGTCCCTCTTCGAATACGGATTGTTGTTAAATGATCTAGGTAATTCTCTACGTATATATTCGGAATGAGACACAATAAAGAATTGATCATGGTAAATAAAGTAAACATTTATTATAATGACATTTAACTAATATAATTATGTTTTTTAATTTTAAAAATTGTTTTATATAACCTTGAGTGTTTAAAAATTATTAAAAATTAAGAAATCCTATGCGATTATAAAAGCTGTTTCTAAAAGTTTTGTTGGTTATTAATAAATTTTACAAAAATATTATTTTGAAATAGTGCAAAATTGATTACTACTCAATTTTCCTATAAATTTTATTTTTCTTTAGTATATAATCTCTTTAAAAATAAAATTTAATGTTACAGTTCTTATCAATTTAACAATATATTAATTTTATACAATAATTTCTTTAATTAAGCCAATATTAGGCAGAAAATAGAATTATAAAAGTATTTTTTAAAATAAATCATAAAAGCGGTTAATAAGCGAATTAAAATATTTTTAATAGAATTAAAGATTTCGGTGAAATTTATAATGAAATATATAAACTTGCAATATTAAAGAAATTTTAGTTAAATTAACTAGCCTATTAATTTTGAAGTTAAAGATTAAATTTGTATAGTTTTAAAAAATTTATATTAAGATTTAGTCAAATGATTGTTTTAATATTTTTCATTAAAATATCCAAGGTTAAAATAAAAATATTTTATTAACCTTTGGATAGTTTAGTTAGTTTTGAGCTTTTAAGTGAAAAACCGGATAAACGTATTCCTAACAAATTTGACATAATATTTGCAATAAATAACAAAAGCCATACATTTTATTTTCACTGAAAATTATAAAAAATATTTTATTTTATTCTTAAAATTTAGAAGTATTCATTATTATTGAAATTTTTGAAAATTTTTATTAATTTTGTATTAAGAAAACATTTGAATTTGTGCAATCAAAAATTGTGATAATCATTTAGATAAATTTCAGAAGAATTTTAATTAAATAAAAATTATTTTTTTATTCCGAACTCTTCATCTTTTATTCGCTTCAGAATACAAATGAATAAAACTATTGTTTAATTTTTTTCCAATTTACTAAATTTATCTAGGACGAATTTAAGTTCAGCATTTTTTAAACACTCATGCAAATTGTACTTAAAAACTATAAAATTTGTTGACATAAATGACGAGCAAAGGATTCTGAAAAGTGAGTGATAGTAAATTTTGTATAAAATTCCGACAAAATATTCTTTTTAATGTAATTTTATAAAATATTTTATAATTTGAGAAGTTATACATATATATTTCATCGTTAAAATCAATTTATTAATAAAGAATTAATAGAAAACTATAAGTTTTTTGTGTTAAGAAAACGTTTAAATTATGTATACATGGTGATGAATGTTCTCGGTCAGATACCGAATTAGACCGAATGTGACCGCCGAATTAGAAAATTTATTTTCGGTCAGATAAACCAGTTTACCGAAATTGACCGAAAATATCAAAAAATTATGTGAAAATGTCGAAAAAACTTAAAATAAAAATAGTTTTGTTAAGAAAGTTACCCTCATCTCAATTCTATATCATCTTTGATACACCTAATATTATGTTTTATTAATTTATTACACTTGTATTTATGCCAATAAAATTAAATTTAACCCAGATAACAATTTTACTAAGATTTTATAAACATAAAAAATTTTTCTTATTATCTTCCCCATTTTTATAAAAACTCAATATTTCATTAAATATCTAATTGTTAAATATTTTAAAATTAATTTTTATATTATTTACAAACTAGTTTGAATTCAGTCGATATGTTTTTTATGCTCAATATAATGTAACATTTAAAAATTTCAAATTTCTAATTGATTTTTATTATAAAACTACTCTAGCAATTTTTATTATATTTTAATTTAGTAAATTATTAATTGAGTGGTAATAGTAGGAACAAAAAGTTTCCGTGGCATCCCTTGAGGGTATATTAATACTGTTTTCGCAGGTTTTCATACATTTGACCGAATATGACCTCCAAATTTAGGTTTTGGCCTACAATAATTTTCATCTGACTGAATATGACCTCAGATTTTAAAAAAATTAGCTGACCGAAAACATTCATCACTATGTATACACAAGTTATATTTTTATAACTATATAATGATATATACAGCCGACAAAAATTCATTGATGAATTACAAAGATATTTAGCATGATTTATCTAAGAAAATACACCTTGAAAATGATTTAGATGAAATTTGAAAAGTATCATCATCATTGGAATTAAATGAATTTGAGAACGAAATCACTGTTTTTTATTGCATTTGAAGGGAATACATAAAGTTTGGTAATCCTAGAACGATTGTCACTTATGGTCAAATATTTGATAATGAGCTGGATAATACACCTTAATAATAAATAAAAAGCAGAAATTAAATATAAGATGCATTCAATAGAGTAAAATTTTTTTCACTTTTCATTCGCATTTCATTCCAATGATTATAATAATTTTCAAATTTCATCTAGTTCATTTTCAAAGTGTGTTATCCTAGATAAGCAATGTTGGATTAGAGCAAAATTTTAAAAAAATTTTCAAATTCTACGTGACTTGTGCAAACACTTTAAGGTTATTCGTGTGTTTAATAAATGAGCATGGTCAGTTCATGAAAAAATAAATAAATATTTTACCCACTATGCCCTAATCTGGAATGGCTGTCCTAGATTAATCTAGCGAAATAAGTCAAACAAAAACCTAATTATAAAAATAACAATTGCATTTATTATTAAATTTTGGCATTAAATAGATTATTTGCTTGGTTATATATTTAAAAGATATAAAATAAGTTTAAATACAATATAAATTTTTCTTTAGTTTTAAAACCAAATTTAAATTAATAATATTCTAAATTATGTATATAAGGATTTAATTTTAAATTTACAGTTTTAAATGTCATTTGTAATGAAAGAGAAACAATATTATATTTTAAAAGAAAATGTTTATTTATCATAAGTTATTTAGCCCAATTAATCAATTTATTTAAAATTACTGTAACAAAGTTAAGAATGCTTAATTATTTATTATGCTAGATCTTAATTATCTAATTTGAAATTTATTATTAATATAAATCTGATTTAAATTTTTTCTTTTGTTCAAATATTTAGTTGTTTTAAATGGAAATTATTAAATAATATTAACATAAATAAAATAAGACTTACTTACAAAACACAAAACAATTAAATCGATAACATTTACTGTTTAACATAAATACGATTCTATTGGGTTTAGTAATATCTCAAAACGAAATTTAAATGAAAACTCTAAACAATATTGAGAATACATTGTGTTTTTTAACAATTACTTCCTATAAACGGATCCTCCTTCTCTCACTTCGAATTCTTTCAAACCTTAGTTTGAAAAGGATTTGAAGCAATTGTAGTCGAAACGGTCACTAATATTAATAATTCGTATTAATGTTAAATAAGACGAATTTATCAATTTAATTGTCATGCATTTTGTAAAAAAGTCTTACTTTATTTATGTTAATATTTCTCAACACATCAAATAAATTCTCATATCTATAAAAAATTAATTAAATTTACCAAGAATGTTCTAGTTCAAGTTATTTTTATTTTTATTTAAATTTTATGATATTTTCCATAATAATAATAAATTTATTATATTTAATATAGAATTTATATAAGAATAGTTAAATAAAATTTGATTAACTCGGTAATTTCCTTAGGTTTGGGTATTTAAAGAGTGAATTTGACGTCTTTGTAAAACAGTTTTAACATATCCAATAGCGGAGATATTTCAAAATACCTCACCCCTAGGAATGATAAATTTTGGAAAAATCGATTAAAATTTTATAAACGAAATTATTGATTGACCACAAATTGTTTTACCAAATTAAGACAGCCAAGTCCACCAAATATTTGTTTATTTTAAAATCATTAGTAATTTTTCAGTATTTTACTATAATCTTGTTTGTTCTGACAAATTTATAATAAATGTGCTTTTTTAATATCTTCCATGATTAACCATTCATAGATTAGATATATTTTTAAAAAATGTATAATTAAATTTTAATTTCATTCCCATGTATATATTTTTAATATATAAATCCCATTAAGAGAAATTTTTGAGTAAGTTTCTGAAATTTTCTAGGCAATTTTCGAAATTATGAAAATTTGCGTATTCTATTCTAATATAATGAAATAATAAACAATCGTGCCACGATATTGGTAAACTGAAACGGCATTAAAATTTGTTGATTAATATTGAATTTGAATTAAATTTTAGATTCGAAAAATCGAGCGATGTTTGGAGCGATGTTTTTTGCATTCTCAAATACTATTACCAAGTTCATTAAAAAAAATCATACCTTTTAATAATCAAAAAATAACTAATATTTGACCTTCCCATAAACGTTGTATCATGATCAAACCCTTTTATAAAAAGTTCTTGACCAATGACTATCAATAATTGTTCATATTTCAATGAGCGCACTTTAAAAATTCCGAATCTAAATTATTTTGAATCCTAATAACATTATAACTTTCATAAGAATGTTCCAGAAGGGCTTTGAAAACCATTTGACCTAAACCGAGTTTTGACTAATTAACGTTTAACTTAAGGTGGGGCTCGACTGAAATAGTTTTATATTCGTAATTTAGTATTAGATTGAAATAATATGAGGAATAAATATAAATTATATTTGTTGCAAAAATATGAATTATTCAATGGAATAATTAAATATATAATATTGTTTTTATTTTTTAAATATAAGTAGTAATTATATTATAATTGTTAAATATTTTATTTAAATAAAAATATAAGTCAATAAATCAAGTTTTACAAGATTTTGTCAACTATTATATGAATTATATTGATTAATTCAAAAATTTATGTTTGTTGCTTTATAACAATTAACTCATTTAATAAACATTTTACATTTCAAGGTTTGATTGACTCTTTGATTATTAATCTTAAATACTATAACTAAGAGTAATAGTAAATTTTGAATTTAGCATTTTCTATCATATTTTTTCTAAACTTTTAGTTTTTTTAAAGTTAAAAAATAATTCAAAGAAAAGCGATGATGATAATTTTTGATAGACAACATATTTCTATTTTAATTTCATAAGATTTTTTACAGTATCTTAAAAGTTTTGGATATAAATAAGAAAGATTAAAGAAACATTATAGGGTAAAATAAATTTGTCAAATGATTTAAAAAACATTTAAATACAAATGTATATTGAAAAACAATTCGAATTTCTAAATTTCTAAAATTTTTGCATTTAATTTTTTACTAAGAATATAAGAATATAGAAAAATAATATCAAACACATAAGGTTTTAGTTGATTTTCAAATTAAGATATTTTTGTCTATTTTATATTATAGTCATAGTTTTAGTAATTGAAATTTACAGTTTAAAATATTATATTTTAATATTACTTTAAATTTGATTTAATAAACTGAATTTTTTTATGTAGTAAAAATTCTTTTAAATAAAATTAATTTAAATTAAAAAAATTGGAAATGAGTAGCGATACCTTTTTAAATTATTTATGCAAAAATATTAAATTTATTAAGAAATAAAAGTTTTCAGTTGGTTGCAAATGATTTTATTTTTGTTATATTTTATTATAGTCATAGTTTAATTATTTTAAATGTACAGTTTATTTTAAAATTATAAAACATATATAAATAAAGAATAAGAATCTCAATATTGAATAGAAATTTATGTGAGGTCATTTTTATTTTCTTATCATGTATATTTATAGCATTTATTATTTTCAAAATAATAATTACGTATTTCGTAATTTTTCCTAATAAAATTATCCATAAAATAAATTTAATTTAATTTTTTAAAGCATTCTAATAGTGAAAAATGTATCTTGTTAATAATTTTTACTTGTTTAATTTTCTACAAATCCTAAATAAGTTTAAAATAAAATAATATTTTTGAGTTATAAAGGAAAATAATAATCCTTTATCAAAATATACACCCTGTAAATCCCTAGAACAAACTGGTAGATAATTTCTACTCAATAAAAAAAAGTTCTCTTAAAAAACTAAACCTATTATTTTGAATAATTGGACCATTAATTAAATAATTGATTAATATATTTGATGAAATGATTTTCGAATTGATTTAATATAAATCTACTACTTATTAATTAAACATGATAAGAAAATAGCACTTATCAATCAAAACATGGTTATCAAACTCAAATTTATGATACAAAATATAATTAAAGTGGAAAGTAGGTATTTTTTTTAATAAATTTTTTATTTAAATATAAAATTATCCTTTTACTTTTATTAAAATCTCTAGCATACTTTAATTTTACTTTTCATAAATCTCTTTAACTAAAAAATTTTTAAAATTTCGTTATAAAAATAATCTGATATGTTTAAAAATTAGAAATTCAATAATTTATTCTTGGTTATTTAATAGAAATCATAGAAATTTTTGAAATTTGTAAGGCTAAATAATTTCAGTGATAAATATAAAAATTTAATTTTATTTGAAATATTCGTTAATGTTTTCAGACTAATAATTATAGTTCTGGTCAGATATTTATCTATATACCCAATAACTAAACTTGCAATAAAGGTATGACTGAATAACATTTATTATTTTGTTATTTAGCTTGAAAATATTAAATTTTTTCTATTGCATTTTCTAAAATTTTAATTTAATTCTTTATATTAATTTTTAATATATAATTAAATTTTTTTAAATTTTTTAAATAAAATTCGTAAACGAATTAAAATTTATTTCAAATAAAAATATTAATAATATTTAATGTTTAATTATTTTATAAATGAATTAAATATCGAATAAAATTAAAACACATTTATTAAAGTTAACATGTACTGCCTAAAATTTTATTTTTTGTTATAATTTATTCAAACACTTCTAAGATTTGTAGAATTAAAGTTTTTCATTTCATTTACGGAGTAAAGTGTAGTAAATTTAAACATTTTGCACCAACCCACCAAACCACCGACCCAACCTCCGCTAGTAGTTTGCAGCTAATAATATTTTTTCATTCGATTTATCCCATTCTGCAGGCTAACCCACTTATTTTACATGCTTACTCACCCAATCTTCAGTTACTAAGATCGATCATCCACTATATAATCTTGGTAAATTAAGAGAAATCATAGAAATTCTAGAATTTTGTAAGAATTAGTATTTCAGTGATAAATATTTCATTATATTTGAATTATTGAGTAAGGTTTTTATAAAATTTCTTGAAAACTAATATCAACTCATTTTTCATCATTTGATTGAATTTTATTTTTAATTCAAAAACTGTTTTTAGAAAATGATTTTGAAATATGAATACAAAGAAAATATTTGAAGAATTTCTCCTCCACAAAATGTCTTCAAATAATTTGGATCCGTTTATTCGAATTTGATCTTGTCACATTCCTTACGTTCAAATATTATATTATTATCTCTAATGAAAATTTAATTATTCTGTGCTATTAAAACTTTCACTGCTTTGATTAAATGAATATTGATTTTAAAGTCAATCAAAATATTGCCTCCGCTTTCATGTTATGTCTCACCAATGAATGTATTCAAACCAAAGAAGAGAAGAAATAAATTGTTATATTCTTTTCCCTCATCGATAGCTGTGACGTCCTGACCATCGATCGCAAAGCCTATTATTCTGAAAGTGTTATCACATTTATCTGTGCTTTTACTGCAATTAAATAAAAAAAAGATTTTCCTACCATTGATTCTAAGCGATAGACAACTGTATAGAAATTAAAATATAACACAAAACCTAATTTTTTTCATTTCATATTTAAATAAATACAGTTTTGGTTGAATATATAGTTTTTCTGATGAAAGGTCTGTGAAAACAAACATTTGTTAAATATATATTGATCTCTGTTTTAAGTCTACCATAACCTCCTTTTACATTCATGTGTGGACATGATTTCATTTTCAACTATTAATTATAGTTCTGGTCATATATTTAACTATATCTCCAATAGGTAAACTTGCAAATAAATTTATAATTGCAAAGAATTAAAATATTTTTGTTATTTTTCTTACTCAATTATGAAATTTTTCTTGATAATTTTCTGATATCTATTTTTTATTAATTTATTTAAATTTATATAACATTAAATTTTTAATAATTTTAAAAATTAAAGAAAGAACCTTGCCCAATAAGAAGGTAAACACTGATCCATAAAAAAAATCAAAAATACCACAATGTGATACGATTCTAAATTGAATTAGCTTTAGAATGAAAAAAATTTTTTTTACATAAGTCAACCCAAAAACGGGGAGGTCAATTTAAAGTTGACAATTTTTGAAGGTAAAAGTCAGCACATTAGTATTTAGAGCAACGCCCACCGGAGGTGTAGTATATCAATGGAAAGCTCATTAGTGGTAAAACTCATTGGTGGAGGTCCGGTTTTCCGGAAAAACCTTGTTGAAAAGTTTTGAAATTAGCCCTTTATCCATTGAAATATATATATAAAAGGGCATAAGTCAAACTAAATTTCATTACTTTTCAACAACATACTGTACACCAATAAAACTGTATTTTTAAAATAATATTATTATTTTTATACTTAAGAGTAATGGCCATGGCCAAATTGACAATGGGGTATTGCTATTTTTGACTAATTTTTTCGCGACAGTGGGGGTATAGGGGGTATCTATCAAAATGTACGCCTATCGTAAAATAGGTAGTTTCATAGGTGGTTATGGGCATTTTCTTGCTTTTATGCATTTAATTCAATCTTATTTAATGTATTCTATCATATTTAAGCGAAAAATTTAAAAATTAATTCAAAAAACTAATTTTACAAAAATTTAAAATATAAAGAAAAAAATATTTAATTTTACTGCTTATCGATATGCGATAAAAACAGTAAATTTGATACTAATGTCAGGTTTTATTATGTTTTTCACTATTTTTCTTATAAATTACAACTTTTTATTCATTTATTCTCTTTATTTTTTCGCTTTTGCGAATTTTTCTCTCCTATTTTTTTCGCCGATGCAATTGGCATGGGGTATACCGTCGATCACAAGAGGGGGTATTTGGACTATACCCCTCAAATGGCCATTACTGTTACTTTAATAAAATCAAAAATTATACATTTGGTTTAGAACATTTTCTGATAGAAATTTAATTATAAAATTTTGTTTGATCGTGAATCTTTTTACATTTATTATTTTTATTTAAATAAAACTCTGTTTTTGTTGATTATATAATCTCTTTACATACAAATAATATGATTTAATTTTCATTAATAATTTTTCGTAAATTTGAGTTAAATGATAACTTGTATTTTTGGTTTCTTAGTTGCTCAAAGTCCAGAGAATTTTACCTAGAATATCTTCTAAAGGCTTATTCGTTAAATTTATATTAAATAATTCGTTAAGATGTTCAATTTTCTAAATATTAATAGAAAAGCAAAATTTTATTACAATTAAAATTTTGATGAAATAAAATTATTTAACCAATAATAATCTTGGTAACTTTTAAAAATGATACTCGGCTTCCAATTGATTTTCAAATGGGAAATTGTTGGTTTATTTTATTATAATTATACTTTGAATATTTAAAATTTTCAGTTTATATTAATACTAGTAATATATTTTACTAATACCATAAAATCTAATTAAATGAAAAATTGTATAAAAATTAATAAGTTGGTGTATTGCCAAATTTATGAATATACTTTAATTAAATAGAAATATATTCTTCCAAATAATATTTAAATTTTATATATGAGAAGATATTTTCCAATTATTTATATTGTATATTTATAAGAATTATTACTTTTAAATTTAATAATTATTTTCTACAATATTTTGCTATTCAAATTGTCAAAAAGATAAATATATTGAATAAATTATAATTGAAATAATTTTTTCAAGCATCCTATTTGACAAAAAAATAACTTGCTTATAAAATTTAATTGCTAAACTTTTCTACAAATAGTATATATTAGGTCTTCAAAGTAATAATGAGCGATTTTTCAAAAACCCTTTGAACCATTTTATTAAATTTTTGAATTACATTAAATCAATAATTCAAGCACCATTATTAACCACAATATATTACCATCTTTCAACCAAAGTTTGAATACCATTCGAATAGAATGAAGAGTTTTTAGTTTCAAAAAACTTAGCAAGGGCATTTTTGACCTCTTCATTATCTTTAAAATTCTTTACCCTAAGGAAGTATTCAATAGATCTAAACAAATTGTCATCTGAAGGTGCAAAAACTGGACTTAATATTTTTCCATTTAATAATTACATAATTTCTAATGTATTGTAAGTGAAATCAAACAATTGTTTAATACAGTCAACCGCAATATAGGGGGGAATGACTCCAAAAATGGGATTACAAATTTACAAGGTTATAGTTGGAATTTTTTAACAAAATTTTTATCTTACATTTATTATTTATTCTTGTTTACAAAATTATTAAAAGTTTGGAATTCACCATGCTAATTTTTGAGATTTAATGTTTTTTGTAAAATTAGCCAAAAATCAGTGAAAAATTCACAAATCACCCTGTCATTCTTGAATCTTTTGATATTTTTGAAAAATTCCAAAAGTATCTTGTACAAAATTGAATTATAAAAAAAGCATATTCTGAAATTTTTATTTGAACAACCTAGATTAATATGACATCTTAAAATGTGACATTTTGTATGCCCCACTAAAAATTCAATCAAACAAAGAGGAAACAAGATAATTTAATTTTGTAAAATGGAAATATAACTATATAAAATTATCTAAGTTTAAATTTGAGGAATTTTGAAAATTTGTTTCTTGGTGAATATAATTAGCTTGGAAATATTGATTATTTAGTAAAATTTTGAACTAGCTATTATTTCTATTATTTTAAAATAACTTATCCGATTTTAAATCTGTAGACGAAATATAAAAGAGTTATATTTAAGATATTATTTTTAATAGATTTTATTAGATAAATTTATTAGGGTTGGTTACAATACATCTCAGTGTGACATATGAAATACCCTATTCTCAACCCTAAATATTATTAAGCTGGTATGATTTTTTATATGTGCCTAATAAAGGAAGAATTAACTTTTAATTTGACACCAAATTGACTAAAA
>JAQFZM010002919.1:0-12222 GCA_034695785.1 Galumna obvia | reverse complement strand
TCTTTTCCTATGGAAAAACCTTGATTTTCTATTTACTAGAACTCTTTAAATTCTTAACCGATTTTAATGAAATTAGTTTTATCTTATACTAGGACTCTTCTACTATCATTTATGTTTGGTCACATTCGAAATCCACCTATGACTTTTTCTGTGACTATGACCTTTGCATATGCTCCAATATTTTTATAGATCACGTGAATTTATAAAAATTTTAAATAAGTCCTAAAACCACACGTAAGTGGATATCATTCGTGCTTTTTTCAGAAACAAAATATCTCTAACCGTTTTAAAATGAACTCATTTTTAATTTGAAACAAACTTTTTGAACGTAGTAATAAAACAACAATAAACACTTATCGGCTTAAGTTTGTTCTAATTTATAAAATTCAATAAAATAATATCATACAGTCAACGTCAAGTGTAACTGATATTTGTAAATGGAGATTTCACCATGATAATCTTATCCGATTTTAAAATGTTTGATATCATTTTGATGTTGAATAATTGGATTTTCTTAAATATATCTAGAATTTATTTGAATGATCTAGTTTATATGACTTACTTTAGATCTAAGCAATGTCGGGTTCAACGACCTATCACTGAGACAATGTCAGTTGATAACGGCTATAAAGAGACAGTACAAGTGGTCACAAGTGATGACAGTTTCGCCGAAACCCAATGATAACGTAAAAGCAAATCTAAAACCAAATACATTTATTTGAAAAAATTTTTAGGTAAGAAAAACGTTTTGTTGTTAACAGAATGAGTGACAGAAAAGGAACCAAAATAAGTGATCCAAAATAACGCTTTTTATAGTAAACAATATTAAGGAATGGCATGAATTGATTTGGAGAGAATTGTTAAGCCAAAAGGCGAGGGATACGGGTCAGAGGACGCTGAAAATGATTACTGTTTCCAATGAAATGATACATAATAAGTTTTGGGGATCAATTAATCTGTTCGCTTGCATTTTTCAATATCTCCTAAAAGCGTCATCCAATTTTAATTCTGTAAACGGCATATTAGAATATCACCTGGTAAATATTTTTTACTAAGGTTACCAAGTTATTAATCTAGGTTCTAATATGGACAAATGCGAGAATCTAGGTTTAAGCCTAGACTGAATTATTCAGTGGTGATTTATAAACTTAATAAGAATTCTCTTTCCATAATTTATTAATATATTTTAAAAAAATTAATAAAAAAAATTCAACATTATTATTGTTCAGTTAATAATAAAAACGACAATTTACTGAATTTTAAGCCTTTTAAAAGAGAGAGAATCTTATATAAACAAATTATTATTTTTATTTTTAAAGCATTCATTATCTAATTATTAATATATTGAAGGTAGACTGTAAAAATCATTCTTGTTATATAAGTTACCTGAACTAATTCATTCCGATTGTATTTTCAATTGTTTCTGAAAATTTTTTACATGACTGTAAAATATAAAGTCAACCTTATATCTTACTGGGATATTAAAACAAGCTTAAGTTCCTTAACCTCTTGATGAATTTCAATGATATTATGCATGCATATATTTTTATTCCCCTGATTGATAAAGGTAAGGTTTAATTTTTAAGCATAAATATCTATGGTTTCAAAATCGTCAAAATTAAGAATTGTTGTATTTTTGATATGACATTACCTAAAGTTTGATGAATTTAATAAAATTTTGTATATTTGGAAAAAATGTAGTTTTTAGATTTTTTGAGTCCCCTGACATTAGACTATAAAAATGATAAGTTAAATTTAACAATCGGGGGTGTTGTTGAAAATGGGTATAGATATTTATTAAGTTTGATCATGTACTTTTTAAAATAGCTCTAGTTTTGTTGTCCTAGTTAGATATGTGGACGACTGTATATTAAAATAAATGATGCGATCGAAGCAGGGATGGTTATCTGTGGTGTATATGGGGGTATAACTATAACAATGGTAAATCCGTTTGCGAAAAAGAGGTAGGATCCTGTGATGTTATGGACGTGACTGTATAGTGAAATTTATATAAATTTCCATAGAGAAGTTTAAGACATATAATTTATTTTTCTTTCCTAACAAATAATAAAAATTATTAAACCAATATTTTTAAAATTTTCAAACTATAATTTAATAATTAAAACATAAAGTTTTTAAAATATTATATTTATTATAATTTTATTCACAATTTAAGAAAATTTAATCCAGATTGTTTCTTTGTTAATTGACCAAGGAGTATTAAATTCAATAATGTAAAAAAAATATTCACAACATATCCATAGAAAACAGAGTTGTGTTGATAAGTGAGTCCTCTCAACATAATAGATCTGAGGCTTATTAAAGGATATGTCATTGGATTTAAATATAGCGTCAAATGTTGTAGTAGTGGTGGAAGTGCTTCTAAGGGCCAAAAAACACCCGCAAACAACATTAAAGGAAATACCATTGCTGTTAGCATTAGCTAGATTAATAATAAACAAGTTTAAAAAGATATTTCATTGTAACAGCTTAATTATTATGAGAAATTTTTTTGGTATTGTTATCATTTATATTATAAAACTTTTAGTATTAAACAATTAAACAAGATTATTTTTAAATAAAAAACGAATAGGCTTATTTAATCAAGCTTATTAACATAATAATAAGTTAATCTCTCAATTACATTAATAGCTATAATAAGCTAATATTCCTCTAATTAAAAAGTATTAACAAATCAACCCATTATACGTTACAACAAATTGAGGCATATATAGAATCTATAGACTTTTTTATCACAAAATATAAATAAATGTTTAATTCAGTAATTAATTGGTGTTTAAAATCAATTGTGTTAACTAATCGATATTGTGAAATAATTTTTAACCACTAGCATGATAATAAATTTAAAGGCTCGGATAACTGACTAATTTTGTTAACCAAATTCATCAAGCTATTTTATTAAATAGATAAATGGCAAACATGGAAATGCTTGTTGGGCCGATTGAATTTAATAGAAAGAAGTCCAAATCTTTATAACCTAAATTATAAGTATCTTGATACAGATCTAATATCAAGATTTTCGTATGGCCACTCTAACAAACCCAAAACCAGGGTAATTAAAATCATTCTTTATAAAGCTTTAAAAAAATAATTATTCAAATTTAACATGGTGGATAGTAATCATTAATATTATAGAGAAAATGTAAAATAATATTCAACCAATGAATAAACTCATATAAATTCAATAAGGATATTATAAAAATTTGGCATTATTCATCAGGAATGAACATTGGTAATCATCATGCTAAAGTTTGAAATAGATATTTCTTTTGTAAGTTTTTATAAGCAACTTGCAATGATTTTAAACATGGTTTTTAGTGGTTAGAATAGCCATACGCATATTTTGATTACATATTTAGATTCAGAATGTTCTCAAGGTTTTAATTATGGTCTACTTTTAGCACAAGTTTAGTATATGGCCCGCGCCCTAAGGGGGCGTGTCTTATATCTTTGGAAAACTTAGGAGGAGAGGAGTTTATATATTCAATATGAAATGTCTGTAGTTAAAGGTTTAAAAGTTAGGAAATATGCCCTTTATACGTTAAAATAATAAAGGAAATGGGCATAACTCCATATTTGGTTAGGTTAGTTTAAGTTAGATTAGATTTGTTTATGTTAGGTTTGGTTGTTAAGTTAGGTTAAGTTCAGTTAGGCTAAGTTAGGTTAGTTTAGGTAAGGTTAGGTTAACATAGTTGAAATATTTTGATTGAGTTATGCTTTTTTCTTTTATTATTTTAATGTATAAAGAGCATATTTCCTAACTTTCAAACCTTTAACTACAGACATTTCATATTGAATATATAAACTCTTCTCTTCCTAAGCTTTCCAACGATATAGGACACGATTTCTTAGGGCCCGGGCCATATACTAAACCGGTGCCAATTATAGCACTTAATAATCTTTAAAAAGCCTAAAATATCAATAAAAAGCCAAATATTGCAAAAATCGATTTTTTGAGGTTTTTGAAAAATATCGTACGTTTACCCAAACGATTCTTAACTGTATTTCTACAAAATATTTGAGTCTAAAAAGAAATTACTTTTATGTATTTTGATTAAGATTGACAATTTAGCATGTTCAATTATGTTCAAATAATTATTATTTAAATATCAATGGATACCACTCATAGTTTTGGTCACTATTTTTCATTAAAATTCATTTTATTTTTATTTTTCAAATTAAAAAATAAATAATTAAATGTTATTTAAAAAGTTTTAAATGACTGAAATATGGTTTCAAAACATCTCTTTGTTTAGGAGTTGTGGCCAAAGAAGTGATAATATTTTCGGGTTTTTCTTCCCATAAATAATAATTAATATTATTTTGTTTTAAATGATCGCAAATGTCTAACATTTGTCTTTCATTATCTGCTTTTAGTACTATTTTAGTCATTGAAGACAATTGTTGACAGTATTCTTGAGTTTCTGGATCTGTTGCCATATGTTTGACAATTGCAGCGACTGATGCGTGACATCCATTCCCTAAACAATTATAACATTTAATTATAAATACATTTAAATCATAGTCTCACCGATTAAAGCCCCGATCGGCCAATTGAGGTCAGCCCTCACAACAATATACTGGACCAGAGTTCGTGACATTTACTTTAATTAATTTAATTTACAATTATTTTGAGAATCAATTAAATAAAACATTAAATAAATTCAATTGAATTCAAGTAAAAAAACATTTTGTATGGTTTCCATAGCAATGAGTCACATAAACAACACAAACAACACGTGTTTGACTCAATTTTTATAAACAAAAATAAATTATAATTATTTGAATATATTTGAAAAACGTGTCATTAAAACAAAATCGATTTATTGAGTGATTTTATATAACTAATTATGAGAGCAATTATTCAAAGAGTGCAAAACGCATCCGTTTCTGGTATTATTTATTTATATATATTTTTATATTCAATTACACTTGATTTCCAATTTTATGAACGTCTGTTTTTATGAACTAGATAGGTTTTGTGAACTTAAGCTAAACTTTAGCTACTAAAGTTTCATAATCGCATAGAAATAATGTTAAAAATATACCCATTTTTATGAACTGAGGTTTTGTAAAAAGTGGCATTTTATGAACTTATAAACCCTTTTTATATTAAAAAAAAAGTCCAGTTGTGTGAACTAAATTTCAGAGAATGACATAATACAAGAAATATATGAAAATCAAAGTCAAACCGATATTGAGATCGACAGGGATTCAGAGGATGTCTTAAATGAAATGGAAATTACAGGAAATGATGCGCTTAAATGTTTAATTCAATTACAAAAAATAATTATTGCAAACAAATGATGAGAACTTTTTATAACTATTTTTCACAAATTAATCAAAATAACCGATAATCAGTTAAAATCCTATAATTAGACAAAAAATTAGTGGTTATACTCAAGAATAAGTGTATAATATTGTTTGTAATAATTTTTATCCAAATTTATGATAAACTACTGTTTTTATGAACTAAAGATAGGTTTTGTGAACTTAAGGGTCGGTAAGGAACAGTACGGTTTCGTTGTAGTTCATAAAAATGGGAGTCGAATGTAATTTAAAATTTGTTTAATTTAGTCGGCGATGAAATGGTGTCACAAATCGGAAAAGGTTTGTGTGTTTTGATCGGTATCTGTCGTAACGACACAAAAGAAGATTTAGATTATATGTAAATCAAAACAATTCTTCAAAATTGCATTAATTGTCATAATTTTGATTTTATTTAGAGTCAGAAAAATATTAAATTTAAGAATATTTGAAAGCGAAGACCAAAAGCGATGGTCAGAAAGTGTGGTCACAAAGAATTACGAGATTCTGAGTGTCAGCCAATTTACACTTTATTCTCATTTGAAGGGAAATAAACCTGATTTTCATAACGCAATGGAACCTCAAAAGTCAAAAGAATTTTATGAACATTTTATTCAAAAACTTAGGAATTCATATAAACCCGAATTAATTAAAGGTTTTATTCAATATTTGATTAAAACTTTAATTACTAACCGTTTCTTAAAAGATGGTGTGTTTGGAGCGATGATGAAAGTTAATATCTGTAATGACGGTCCCGTTACCATCACTTTGGAATCGCCATCAAAACAATTGACAGAACCCTTCGATAAATAAATTATTTTTTTAATTAATTTTTATTTATTCCTCGACTTTAAAATAATTATTGAATTAAAGAATTATTTCTAAAATAGATATGTCATCAGTTGTGAAGTTCTTACCATTACTTCTTAAAATCGGCATTTTTTGTATTTAACATTTATTGAGAATTACATCAATTAATTGAAAAAAGAGCTATTTTTTGTTTTAATTGCATAAATGTGTTTTCAATTAACTTTTTATTTAGCATGCCAAAAAAAGAGGGTATTCCAGAATAACCCTTAGAGAGAAAGATCGACAAAATACCCCCCTTAGACAACTCAGACAACTCTCTAAAGAAGGAAAGGAAAAAATGGGAAAATTAAGAAACATTCCATCTACGGACAAACACTAGGTCTGTTGGGGTCCAACCAAAATACCCCTCCCCATGATATCCCCTAAAGTCTGTTCCTTTAGACATCTCTTGTTTTAAGAATGAGATTCAGTTTATTACTTCTCAATCGAGCGGTCGATTACTATAATCATAAAAATAAATTATAATTTCATTGAAATAACTTTTAATTAATAAGAAACTGAAATCTAATTTAATTTTAGAAGTGAAATAAACATGGTCAGATTGTTAAAATGTTGATATTTAAATTAAACAAGGGTATATTTTTAATCTTAAGATCGAATAAACTGAAATTTTTCCTCTAAATAATTATTTTTCAATTATATAATAATTTAGTTAATTTGGTGTTTGAGTAAAATAGCTTGCTAATGTAAAATTAATGATTAGTTAACACAATCAACAATTTTTATCATTCATTTGATATTTTATGAATAAATTGGTTGACCCAATCCAAGAGTTAAATCAAATAATGCTTTACTTAACTAATTAATGACTGAATTATTTTAAAATTAATTTTGATTAAAATTTCTAAAAAAAATGAATGAATTTTATGAGATTTTGAGCTAACAATTGATTGTGTTATCAGTTTCTCTATTTATCATTTGATATGAAGTGAAAATAGAATTTGTAATTAAATGTTTACAGGTTTAGATGTTTGAGTGACAGGTGTGGAACAAATTAGTTACAAATTAAAGATGATTTCATTCAATTCATTTGGTTTAAGATTTGTTTCATTTTTATTTATTGTAATAATTGTATTATTATTAAAACTATTGGATTTATTCATTGTATTGACACTTATCTCATCATCACTTCTATTATGGCTTTTCTGGAAATCATTGAATTATTGGTCGAAATACTTCTCAAAAGAAATAGTGTCTATCAGTGGAAAAGCAGTGCTAATAACGGGTAATAAAGTTATAAATTATTATTATTTAATTATTAATAATTAATTTTAATAATAAGTTATTAATTTTCAATAAAAGGCTGTGACTCTCGTTTTGGTTTTTTGTCGGCTCAGGCTTTAAATAAAAAAGGTTTTACAGTATTTGCCGGTTATTTGAATGAAAAGTGTGAAAGCGCTCAATATTTAAGAAATCTTAATATTAAAACTTTAGAAATGGATGTCACAAATGAGGAACAGGTCATACATTCGAGAAATAATATCGAAAATTATTTAAAAGAAACGAATAGTGAGTTATGGGCTCTTGTCAATAATGCAGACCTTTTTACCTGTGGTTATGTGGAATGGGGTCATATCAATGATTTGAAAAAAATTCTGGACGTCAATGTTATCGGATTAGTTCAGACGACTCGACATTTCCTGCCTTTAATTAGAAAAAGTAAAGGACGAGTCATTAATATGTTGTGTAGTACCGCTCGATTCACTTTTCCAACCCTATCCTTTTATTCGATGTCCAAATATGCTGTTCTTTCCTTCTCTGAGGCACTTCGAAGAGAAATGCTTTTATGGGACGTAAAAGTCATAACCATCGAAACGATGCGATTCTCGTTAGTTATCTTTAGTTAGTTTTGACAAAACTTTTCCTTTAATTTGATTTATTCCTAAATAGGAATCCAAAGAGAATTTCTGAAGAGAACAGACTTCGCTCATCTTTAATGGATTTATGGCAGAAAACGCCTTCAGAAGTAAAGTTAGATTATGGCGAAAACCTATTTCACTCTTACAAAGAATTTGTGGCCACAAAAACAATTCGATCTTCACATCGAGTGATCGAATCTGTGTTGGACTCCATAACAAATGGTAGGCCTAAAATCCGATACCAATGTTCTACTATTGGTTATACAATCATTTTTTGGTGTTTGGAAACACTTTCCACTCAATTTTTAGATAAATTTTTTTATTTATATTCATTTTTTACAATCAAACCCCGAGCTATAGACAATGGCTTCTAATTTGTAATTTTAATTAAATGTTTTAAATATAATCTAAATTAGAGACAAAAAATTGGAATATTTTGAGTCTAAAATCCAACGGAAAGTAATTTAAGATTTCCATTGATTTCAATTCTATTGGTTTCCGAGAGTGGAAACAAACGAATCGGATATTCAGTAAAATTTTTACCATTAATTATAACAATGAATCGGTTTTTCTCGACTATTATTCTCAAATCGAAAATCTTTTCGGTATTAAAAGGAAATTCATTGGCATATCTGTCCTCTTCTCCCCACTCGCCTTCAAATCGATAATTGCGAACAACCAATGATTGTCCAAATCTAATACTCATATGGAATGTGATGTTTGGGTTGGAATCTTTGTCGGACCCCTTGTCTTGAATGAAATTAATATCAAATTTCTGATCCTTAGAAAGAGGTCGACCTATAATTGATAAAACCATTCCATCTCTGATTCCACCTTTAATTTGTTGAACAAACGGAACCTTTGGCTCATAAAACGATTCAATTTCATACGACTGTTGTTGTATAGGAATTGAAGACAAGGCCTCTGAAAATGCATCCCAACTGTACTCCGATTGCTTTCTATCGAATCGAATCCACAAAACTTGAAGATCGCCTTCGATTCCAATAGAAGTGACGTCAGTATATGGTATTCGATGTCTGAAATCAGCGAAATGAATGCCATTTATGTAAAGCCGATAAACTTCTTTATCAACACTTAAAATAAGAGTAAAACTTTTGTTCTTTTCAAATGGCATTTTCAGTGGTTCTCTCTCTTCATTAGCCCATTCGTCATCAATTCGTGAATTCCTCACTACAACCGCCTCTTCTAATCGGGGATTAAAATGAAGTGCGAAATCATTAGAATCGGTGACCAAATTAACAGAAAATCGATCCGTATTTTCTTCAGTTTTGGCAAATATTTCAATATATGAGCCGACACACAGTTTTGACGGCAATCGTTCCAAATATGGTATCGAAATATCTTCTATTAAACAGTTATTATTTTCATCACTTGAATCAGAATTTTGTTCTAAACTTCGATACATTTTGCGAAAACTTATTGAAGACTAATAATGAGCCAAAAGTGTTGAAACTTTTATCGAAAATAATGATTACTCATGACTTCACTTATAAATCAAATGACAACTGAAAAGAAAATTCATGGAAAATGTTTTCGATTTTTAATATTTCGGATGAATTAACAAAAAAACTAATTAAATGTATAATAAATAAAATATTTACAGAAATTTAACATATTTTAAGACTTAAAATTGAGATTTTAATGAATGCTATCATTAGTAAAGGCATAACCGAAATACCTGCACATAAATGAACCGCCATTTGATTAATTGGACTAATTATGGATAAAATGTTTGAAATTATCTAAAATATGTCTCCAAATGTGGTATTCTTACGACACCGACTCCACCGCCTAACCGTCTGTAGTTCATAGACCCGCACAGACACCACTGATTTTTCTCCGGATCGTAAACTTCTATAGTCTTTAAATATGTCGAACCATCAAAACCTAAAACAAAGAAAATAAATCTTTTATTTGATTTTCAGAAATAAAAAAGAAATACCTCCAACAGCATAAAGAAGACCATTGACTACTGCCAGACCGACCCCTGACCTGCGAGATGTCATCGCAACGATAGGTTGCCATTGATTTGACTGAGGATTATATCTTTCTGCTGAACTGAGTTCTGTTGTATCATCTCTACCCCCGACGGCATAAATCATGTTATTATAAACAGCACATCCCAAGTGTTTCCTTCGGGTACCCATAGGAGACACCGGACACCACCGATTAGTTCGGGGATCATATCTTTCTACGGTGTTTAGGGGTGAAGTACCGTCAGAACCGCCAATGGCATAAAGGTAACCTCCGAGGACAGCCACCGCCACTCCTAATCTTTTAGTGCTCATTCCGGACACTTTATTCCATCGATTAGTTTGTGGGTCATATCTTTCGACAAAATTAAGACACGAGACTCCGTCCTGACCGCCAACCGCTTCACAAATAAATATTAGAAATCAATTAAAGTTTTAAATAATAGTAAACCATAAAGAAATCCGTCCAAAACTGCTACCCCTACGGATGTGCGACAAGAACTGGTAGGAGCGACGTCACCACACCATTGATTTGTGTGAGGGTCATATCTCTCAATACTATTTAGATAACTCTGACCGTCGTGTCCACCGACAGCATATAACAAGTCATTGAGTACAGCACAGCCAACACCACATCTTCTTTTACTCATAGGTGCGACCATTCGCCACTCATTTGTCTGTGGGTCATATCTTTCAACACTAGCGATGGCATCACCACTACACCATCCCCCCACTGCAAACAATACTTCTCCTCTTCTAACAGGTTTTCTCGCTCTAAATCGGGGGCCAACCATTAAAGGTCTTTCTTGAGGTAAAAGAAGATAGTTCTTGGCCTCATCCACTAAATCACGACAGGCCTCATCACTTTTTATTAAAATATCAGATCCGACGGTTCCGACTAAGAATTTAGCGGTCAATTGTGAGAGTCTTACGTGTTGTAAGACATGTGCCAAATGTTGACGTCTTTCGGGAACGTTGTATTTGACCCAAAGCATGAGTGCACTGTAGACCTGTTCCTCACTTCGAACATTTAACTCATCGCTTGATATTATATCAATCAATTGATTAACCGGTAAAAGAAGAAACTCTTCGTTTTCAATGACTTCTTGAAACCTGTCCTGAGTGTACTTATCGGCGAAATGTAGTAACTCTTGACAGGAATGGGTGTCAGCAAAGGCTCTGATTCCTAAACAATTGCTCGGATCCAATTGCTTCTTAAGGAATTCACAGCAAACGTCTTGGATTTCAGACATTTGTAGGAGACAGGCGGCTGGCAGTAGTACTTGCACATTTGCCTCTTCCACCACTATATGTGAAGAATAAGCGAAATCTACTAACAGTTCCATCGCGTGTTCGTCAATGTCTCGGATAATCACTTCTGTTTGACGACTTTCAGCCAACTCTCCCGTAAACATTGCTATTCATTAGACAAACCATTATTTAAGGAACAAATAAGTGGAAGACATACCTAAGAAGTATGGACTGCATGCGGACAAGACTACCCGATGCGCTAATATCTTACGACTGGCCACAATCAGTACTACATCACACAATTCACGTCTTCGTCGCAAAACATTTAATGATTCCAATATAAGTCGCGGATGTTTTTCAGACGTATATTCAAGTCTTGCAGGCGATGGCGCTCTCTCTATATCACACTCTCGAAGAATATCTCCCATTTTTGTCACACAATTTAATAACAATTAAATTCTTTACTTTTAGTCAAATTTTGTTTTAAACTTTTCTTTTATATAATAAGAAATATAATGTCCTAAACTTTTTTACATTTTATTTAATTACTAAAAATAAGCCAAAAATTAATTTAAATATTTTAAATTCAAATAATTAATTGTCGCCATATTTTGTCACCCAATATATGAATTGAGACGTTATTTATGTGAAGTACATTCAATATTCAACACTTTTTTGAAACTTTGAATCCGAAATGCGAAGACTTACAGTAAGTGCACAATATTGGGCACCACTTTTCAACAAAATGAAAATTTAAAACATCTATCAAAAGAATTGAGCCACAAATGCAACCTACACCTCTATATAATATAAGAACTTATATTGATACATATTGTATAGAACCTTATACAGTAAAATTCCCGAGTTGTTACCTTCCGTACTGTTGATAGCTCCTTGGTGTTTACACTTATTCATAGTTT
>JAQFZM010002918.1:0-12226 GCA_034695785.1 Galumna obvia | reverse complement strand
AATGTTAAGGGTCCCAAACTCCTAGGGGGGGTATTTTGAAAATTTTGCCTTCTAGGGGGGTATTCCGGAATACCCCCATTTCGCCCCATTGGTATTAAAACAATATATAAACAATATATTTGTTATATAACTGTTTAATATCCCAAATTTTATAAGAAAATAAAAAAATAAAATAAAATTATAAAAAATGATTTTCAAAAGAGTTCCGAACAATATTTGTTATTATTATAAATGAACTAAAACTTATTATTTTTAAGTATTATTACTTAAGTATTATTAATAATTATTTTATAGAATAAAAACTAACAATTATTACAATTTATATAAATTCAAATTAAAACACTATTATACTGGAAATATACTGAATGTATACTGAAAATTGCATTAAGTTTTTAGAGAATAGTCTCAAATAGAGACTTCATTGTTTGCAAAACTAATTAACTTTTAATGAATAACCAATAATATTGTTCAAACATCTCATAATTATCAGAGATGGCAAATAAGGGGTATTCCGGAATACACCCCTTGGAGCGAAAAATTGGCAAAATACCCCCCCTTAGACAAGAGTCAGAAGACGCCCCTAGAGATGGAAAGGAGAAAAAGGGAGAAAATTAGGCAAAAAAGGGGAAAATTTGAAAAAATTCAATAAAAAGCTGAAATTTTGAAGAAAATTAAGAAAAAACCTCAAAAAATGCATAAAATCGTCAAAAATCGAGGTTTAAAGTAAATTTTGGTGCTCTAAGTTTTTAAAAATTTTACAAAATGGCCTTTTTGTTGAAATTTCTTAGTTTTGCATTAATTTTGTTAAAATATGACTAAATGGAGTCAAAAACGTCATATGAGTTTTTAAGCAATTTTGGGATATTTTCAAAATACCACCCTTAGCTCCAACCAAAATACCCTACCCTTATACTTCCCCTTGGACCGAGGTCTTTTGCCATCCCTGATTATATTATAATACTTTATTATTTCATTAATAAGATATCATTAATTTTTCCGATGATTAACATTTGAAAAAAGAAATTTAGTGTAAAAACTTTACTTAACTTTTAATAACTTCTAAACATTACTTAAATGGGATTCAATAAAGAATGAAATGATTATTACCTCAAAGTCATTGTTTTATCATTTATTTTATTTGGAAACCAATACTTCCGGCAAATAAATCAATCGTCAAATTAAGGCATTTGTTTATGGCTTTTGAATATATGTTTAAATAGTGTTCTAATGCTGAGCGAAATCAGTTGTTTCCTAAAAATATATTTTGTATTTAGTTTTAAATAATTAATTTTTATCAGGAATGGCTAAAGGAGTCGAACTCAGCGAGTACCATGGTGGGAGGAATTTTAGGTAAACCTCAACATAGTACTTTTCCATAATGCTAAGATTTTGGAATACCCCCTTTAGCCACCCCTCTTAATATATAATTACTTTTGTAAAAATAATGTAAAAATAATAAATTAAAATAATATTTAATTAATAACTTTTATTAATCAGAAAATAAAACAAATAAATAAATAAATAATTTCAATAATAATAATATTTTATTAGTCAAAAATTTAATAATAAATATTTTTAATCAAAATAACTCAAATATTATTAATTAAGATAAGTTAAGATGACCATGATATCATTGACAAACAATATTTTAAATTATTCGTCGATTTAATATAAGAATATAAAAGAAAACATAATTTTATATAATTCAAGAATTTGTGAATTTTTAAAAATTAATTAAAAATTATTTGAATTTATTTTTTATAAAAAAATTCTAATTATTAAAATCTAATAAATATTGAATTCATAACTAATAATAATTAACAATAAAAAAACAATTAAAACTATTTTTGTGTTATACTGCGTTGTGTTATGTCTATAATAAAAAGTCTATAAATATATTTCTATTAATAGACATAAGATATGATAGATAACATAACGAGGTCATATACTGTTCTACAGGTGCTTATATATTATAAGCAAATTATTCTTTATATACATCTCTCTAACGATTCTCATTAAGCATATTATAATTATTATCATTTAAGAATCGAAACAAAAAAATGAACATGCTAATTATATTCTAAATATATAAATAATTAATAATAATATTAAAAATTGAGACTCACTTCAAATCGATTCAATTCAGTTCAGTTTTCCTCAAAGAATTGATTTGATTTTTATTTAAAAAATGAATAAATATTGAATGCATTGAATTGAAAACAATTATGGGATTAAAAGCATAAAATCAGTGATCAGTAATAAAAGTCAAACAACATATAAATGGGAAAAATAATGGATACAAAAGAAATGCATTTCTTTTATCCATCGGTTGTTCGGATGGTATTTCTATGGAAACCGTTTCACACTTTTATTGCTTTTAAATGCCTTACCTTTCAATGTATTCCAAAGCGATCTCAATATTGTCAGCACTAAATCTATGCATTCATTCAAACATATTTTAAATGTAACTCAAATTATTTGACATAAATTTTTATTACAACAAAAACTTAAAATTAATTTAAAGTTTAAATAATAAATGAAAGAAAGTTATGAAAAATACCCTTTGGTTTCGATAAATATCTAAATAAGGGATTTTAACTGTTTGCTCTTGGTTGCAGACAATTGATCTAATTTTTAATTAAAAATATGCCAAGGTTTTTTTAGACGCAGACTTTGGACCTAAAATATTTGTATTTGAAAAATTTTAAACCATGATCAATTAATCTATTAACATTATAAGGGATTTACTATTTGGGATCTTTTATTTAAGAAAAAGAATTTGAATGAGTTTTAATAAATGAAAATTTATAAGAAAAAGTGAATTTAAATTTAACTGAAAAATTATACTTTTTATAAAAAAAAATATTGAATACTTTAGTACAAAATTAGATAAATATATTAGCTAGATTATTTAATTAACGGTTTAAAATTGACGTTTTATATGTTTATCGGCCATTTTTGGTCATTTTCAAAATACCCCTAATATCCCCTGAGGTCGGCTCCTTTGGCCATATCTGTTCATATTTAAAAATGTGTTCAGAAAAAATATTAATATTTAATATGATTATTGTTGAAACAATTGTTTATATAAAATAGTTATCAACATTGAGTTCATTATTATACAGAATTTGTTTGAAGAATGACTTCAAAATACTTTGGGATATAATTTAATCTTTTAATTTTACAAAACATTATAAATTATTTTGAGAAAATTTTACTGAAATTTTCAAATCAAATCTTTGATTTCTAAAAATTAAAGAAAATTTTCTCAAATAAAGTAAATGTTTGAAAATGAAGTAAATTTAAGAGCACTACAGATAACCAATAAAACAAAAAAGTATTACATTGTAGTGTCATAACCAAAGTTAGAAAGTTTATGACTCACTTTTTCTGAAACTCAACAGTTTTCTGAAAACAATTTTAATTTAGTTAACAAACTAGAGCTAACAAACTTAAATTACACTCGACCACCATGTTTTATAAACTTAAGTTGTTCAAACCTTTAAGTTGTTCAAACCTGGTTTGTTAATAAGGCTTATATTTTTAAAATTAACTTTATATAAGTGGTTGTGAAATGAAGTTTACCAAACTTGGTCAATTTATAAAACTTTGGGGTCGAGTGTATATGAAAATCGATTTAAGAACAAAAAATTATCTGAAATTATTTATTTTACAAATTAAATGATTTTGTAATAGAAATAAATAATTAAATTTATTTTTAAAACTTTTTGTTAGAACTAAAAACTGATATAACAAATTATTTTAAGAAATTCTGGTTATATCGGAAATAAACTGTACTAATTCTATACATATTTTATTGTAATTTTAGTTTTATTATTCTTTGGTTTAAAATCTAATTTTTTATTTAAAAACAAAAATAAATTTAAGATAATATATTAATATAAATCTCAAGTGATTTAAATTAAATCATATTATAATTAAAACAAAACAATAGAGAAAAACAATTGTTGTTTGAATTAATTAAATTGAGTTAATTAATGATTAATCGAAATCATTGGTATCAGAAAAGGCGACATTAAATAAGGCACTGATTAACCATAAAAGCATTGAATCGATTGGTTTTAAAATAATAAACTGAAGACAATAAGTAAAATATCCGAGAAATGCACCACAAATCACATCAAACAAATGGTGTCGACCCAAAAGTATACGAGAAATACAAACACTCAACGATAAGATCCAAATCACCGCTGATATCAATGAGTGATTACGGAAGAAAAGCGCCACATATATGGCTCGCGAAGAGTGACCCGAAGGGAAGGAGTGTTTGTCTACACTTATGACAAGTTTCTGGTCCTGTCGGGCATAAGTGGGTCGACGGCGACGAGTCATTGCTTTAATTAGTGCTATAAATATGATATCCAATACTAAACCAATGAACAGTTGAGCACCGATTTTGTTATTAGGAAACAAATATAAAGATATAATCGTCACCGAAAACCATAAAATCCCGTGAAATGAATATTCCAACCCTTTTAAAATCTTTTGATATGATGGCCATCGAGAACCCAATTGACGACATCCCAAACGATAAATAGATAACGAAACGTTTTGGTCGATAGTCTTAAGTGAATCCAAGAAATTCTTCTTGAGCTGAACCATCATTTTGTAATACTTTTTGTCAAATTTAAATGACTTTCTTTTATCAGTACTTTATTTCTAAACAAATATTAATATTTCAAACAATAATTACGTCCAAAACCAAACCTATTTGATTAATATATTATAAGAGTCGGTCCATTTCTAATAGAAAAGCTGTGCAGAAAGCAATTACGTCACTATAATATAGATTTGTACTATTGTAGTGACGTCACTTTCTGCAATATTTCCTTTTAGAAATGGATAAACTCTAATAAAAAAGTATTTAAATTAAACATAAAATTGAATAAATTAATTGACATAAATTTTATTAATACCGAAGATTCAATAAAACATATTATAATAACATTTTATTCATTTAAAATGTTAGTATCAAATTTAGTATCAAAATTATATACTTTAGAATAGGCACAGGCACGGGAGGACTTTTAAGAGGAAGTCATCACATGACAAACATTGTATTCAAAAATAACATTACAATTGATTGGAAAGTGTGAGTCTAATTGAAACACTTGTGAAGCAATGCTTTCAGAAGAGTGCTAAATACAAATTTTCATGTAATGTTGTTTACGTATACATGTTTTTACAAATTTAGGTAATACAGAAAGCACGACCTTTATTGCCTGGCCCTACTTTAGAATCAACAGTGCAGTACAGTGCAGAATGTACATGTATATTTTCAACAATATACTATTAGTTATTATATTAGTTAAGAATAACAGTAATTATATTTATATTTATTAGAGTAATCATAAGCAATGAATTTTTGAGTTCATAGTTTCGATAATTAGGACAAATTAAAGTCGATTTAAGTTCAATATACTTTAAACTACTTTATCAATAACCTTGGTGCTTGAGATGGTGCTTAAGATGATAAGATATCACTCATACCTTACCTTATAGTTGAAGTACTCATAAAACAAATACAATACAATATTTTTGTCATTTAATAAAAGTTTTTTAATTTTTATTTTATTTTAATATTACATTGTATATTCAAACAAATATATAATGAATTCATTAAAGAGAAGATAAAAAGTCCTTTAAATCTTTCATATCATATATAAAACAAAAGGGAATATTTTTAGCAGTCATTTGTCTAATTTTAGTGGACATCAAACCATTTAAATGATGTAAACTATTGATGACTGTATTGTCCATCACTTCCAAAGAGGTATTTCCAACTAAAATGGAAGCGATTTCAATGTGTTGTAAAGGAAAGAATATTTTTGCTTTTAATTTGCAATTTTCGTTAATATAATTCAAATAAAGGGATAAATTGGGTCGAAATTGCAATTCTTTATTCATATTATGAATCGTTTCTTTGGCCAAAGAATAAACAAATATTTTTCTCTCGATTTTCAATTCTGGTCTTTCGATAGCCATTGACTCCAGAATAAAATATAAGTCTTTTGAAACTTTGTTTCGCTCAGATTTTGATATAAGAGTCAACATTTGTTTTGAATTTAAACAATTTGTTAAAAGAGTTTTTGGATAAACTCCTAAAATAATCAATGATTTGAAGCAATCAATCAAAAAATGGGGATAAATCATGAAATCTCTATTTAGAGAGATTTCGATGTTTTTCACAATACAATCGATAGAATTATCACTCAATTTATGGTTAACAGAAGAAAGTGACCACAAAAAACGGGCCAAATCTTTACTACGAAATGTATTCAATTCAGAAGAACTGTTATTAAGAAAATGATTGATTTTGTCGGTCAATATGTTATATATATTTTGTTCATAGAGTGAAAGGTTTGCAAAAAATGCCAAATAATGAACGCATTCTGTAAATGAAAATTTGTTGAAATTGTTTTGAATAAATGTTTTGATGGTTTCAATCAAATTTGGGTCATTTAGTTGAGTTAAACGCAAATATTTGACAATTGAGAGAACGTGTGATTTGTTGAGACTATTATTTCTTATTTCATCGATTATTGAATTTGAGATAATTCTCGAAATTGTATTCATTTTAAGTTTAACTTTTAAACGAAATAACGAATGAAATAATATGGCCATATCTATACCGTACAACACATCACTATTAATGGGTTCTTCATTTGAAAAGAAAAAGTCAATCCTTTGAGTAATTTTTGAGACCAAAAAACTAAAGTCTTCTCTATTTTCTGTTTTTATTATTGAACTCAAATATAATAAATATATTAAAACAAAAATATTTTGTTTCGGTAATTCAAAAATGATTTGCGGACGAATTGTATCGAAGAATTTAATTGTATTTTTGTCATCAGATCCGTGGATCACAAATAAAGCGTCCAAAACAAAGAGTTTAATATTAAACGGAAACTCATATAAAGATTTGTTATAAATCACATCATTTGAGTTCTTAATTATAGAATCAGATAATTGTTTCTTAAACTTTGTTTCTTCGCTATCGTTTTGATGACATTTTTCGTTACGAAAAGTCAGTTCTTTGAAGTGAACACAAGTTCTGAAATACCAAAACGTCCTGTTTTTTGGTTCATTTTTAAAAAATAGTTTTAAGTTTGAGTTAACACTTAAATTGCGTTTAAATAAAAGTCTAAACACTTGAGTCTTCATTTTATCAATAAATTTAATGTCAAAAGAGTTGAAATGATTTTAAATCTTATGATTTGAGTCAAAGAGACAGCAATTCTTATATTTAATGAGTAATTCTCTCTTCATATTTAACTGTTGTCTCAATGCATCCAAAGATTTAATTTGTTCCTCTTTAGTGACACCAATTCCTTCAATTTTAAGTATTTGTTGTCTGAATTGATTGAATTTATCCCTTAATAATTGAATTTTTGTGGTCCAGTCGTTCATCGATTGCTGGGAATCACGAATTGGGAGCGACTTTTGAGATATTCCCGACATTTCGTGAGACTCTCTCTCATAACTGACACAAAACACAAAAATAGTTTAATTTTAAACCAAAATATTTATATAAAATTCGACTTAAGAATTGAGTTATCAGTCATTCAATAAAATTAATAAAAACTCAATTTTTAATTGAATTTCAGACGAGTTTTCAGTTTTGAAATTTAATTCAATTATAAATTTTTATTTGATTATTACCTCCGAATTATTTCATAAATTAGTGGTAAAAAATCTGTATTTAAATCATCGACAGAAAGAGAATTTGACATAATTTACAACAATTTTACTTAATTTGATTTAAAACTCATAATAACTTCATTTTTATTAACAAAACATAAAAAATGCCGACAAAACATATGAAAAGTACGTCAAACTTATGCTCAAACTTTACCTTCACTTCAATGACGTGCAGTCTTTCTAAAGGCAACAATACTGTAAGGACTAAAGACCCAAATTGGCTAAAATTCTCACTCCCGTTCCCCCGTTCCCGGACCAATATTTTTCCCTCCTTCCCAATCCCGTGACCAAAATTTTCGCTCCCTCCCGTTTCCTCCCGCCACTCCCGTGACGTGAGGGGACTGGGAATTCACGGGACCCCCGCGGGAATCGGGACTCCCTTTGGACTAAGGACCTTACAGTGAATATAAAATTTAAGGCATAAAATTTTCAAATTGTCAGTGTAATAATTACCGTTATTACAATTATTGTCAGTGTCGGGTCAATTCTTGACTATCAATTCTTTTGTTTGAGAGGTTTTTTTTAAAAAATTAATAAAAAATACTAATTATTTTTAATTTAATAATTTATTCGAAAATTCACTTTAGACCTAGAATAAAATCTTATACAACTTTAGGGTCAGAATATTATTTTAATAATTAATAAATAATCTCTTATTTTAACTAACGTTAAAATCGATAGTTGAGGTCAAATCATTACAAAAACATTATTAAATCAGACGCAATATTTGTTGTAGATAACTTTTCTCTTTTTCTTGGCTAATATTTTTGTGAATAAAATAGTATTTTTACCCCAAATATTGTTTTTTATATTGTAAAAATTAAATAATCTAGCTAATATATTTTTTAAAATTTTGTAGTAAGTTATTCAATATATTCTAAAAGCTTAATTTTTCAAATATTTTAAAAGATATTAATTTATATTTATAATTTTTATAAACTAGATTAAAAATGATTCGATACCAGATTTTAGTTTTCAATATTCATATTTGTTTAGAAAAAAAATCAGCTTGCAAAGTTCAAAATTTTGAAAATTCAAATTGATCTTATTCAAATGTTTCTTAACCAATTTTTAAGAAACAATAAATATTTAATACAAAATAACAAAATGTTTTAATGTACCAAGATACACTAAAAAATCTGAACTGGTTCCAAAATAATTGACGATAAAGTAATTTCCCACAAATAAATTCTATCAAAAATACCAGGGATGGCCAAAGAACTCGACTCTATGGGGTGTTAAGCGGTATTTTGGGAAAACCTCGGTATACCTAATGCTTGTCCATAGATGCATTAATAATAATATCAATAAAATAATATTAATTTATTCAAATTCTAGGGGTATTTTTGCCGATTTTCCTGCTCTAGGGGATATTCGGAAATACAAAACTATTGGTTATCCTTGAAAATATCCATTAAACTTTAATGATTAAAGCAAATATTCTTTTAAAAACTTTTATAGAAATTACTTTATTCCCAATATTTGGGATTAAAATATTATTTTATTCGCATAAATATTAGTCGAGACAAAGAGAAGGGTAAAGCTATGTCCCTACTGCACTTAAAAGGATTACACTTATCTCTAAGTCACATGTGGGGACGCATGTGCTTCACTTTAAAAATACTTGAAAACAGGTTTACACTTGAGGCTCAAGTATTCCACTTAAAAGCTTCAAAAGTGAAATTTTTATTTAAAAGTGATTTCAATAAATTGTTTAAAAATAACAATTGTTATTATAATTAATTTTAATTATAAGTAAGTATTTATTTATGACTGAACGCCTCTAAGTCAGAATCCCATCTAATCACTGCAACCATATTGTATATGCTCATAGAACTCAGAGCTCGAACTAAACGATTGAACCGATGCCGAAGAAGTCGAAGAAAAGCCGCAACATCTGGTCACCGAAGAACACGGAAATATTTATTGGGGTTTGGAAAAAAATAAGGGAGATATGAATAAAATGCCCCAAACGTCAATTATTTCAGAAAATGGCAGATACACTGAAAGATATTGGAATAGGCAAAAGTTGGGAACAGGTCCGAATAAAAAAGAAATATGAAGTTCTTGTACAAACAGAACAAACCAAGAATTACTGGTGATTCTCCTTCAGAATGGATTTTATTTTAACGATTTGAAGGAGATACTTGGTAGTGGCCATTATTACAACGAAGATAAAGCTATTATCATCGATTAAGAGGTAGATTTCCTTTCATTGCGAAGCAGAATTGGCAAAGCGTTGTGCGGGCCTTTCGTACGAAAAACCACTAATGGTTTTTTATAGATTTCTGAAGACCCGATGAATGGTAACTCTTCAGAAGAAGTAATCAAAAATTTGAAGAAAGAAACGAATAAAAGTAAAACAGATGTCAAAAACGAAACAACAAAATTTGACAATTTTTTCGAAGAAACCAAACAGAGGCACGAAAAAAGAATGAAAGAATTGATTAATGGAAAGAAAGTTCTTCATGACAAAGTTACATAAATTTGCGACAAAGTTCTTAAAGTTTTAGATTTAATTGAACGCAAATTGAATGAAAAATATATTTAATTTTTGAATAAATATTGATTTACAAAAAGCAATTACTTTCATAGTTTCTATACTAACTCTATAAAATGGAAAACCGAATTAATCACAAGTTTTGATTCTCAAAAAATTCTTTCAATCCATTTCGAATATCTTTAGCTGGATGTTCTTGAATATAATAGAAATCCACATTTAATTGTTCGTCAGTCCCATTAATCTTTGGATTATATGGATCCACTTCTTTTTGGCACAATTTATGCAAAGCAAATCCAACATTTATTGCTTTTCCTAAAAAAGATTTATTTAGGGACCTTCAACCTACAGCGCACGTTCTGCTTACCAATATCTTCGAGTTTCATGTCGAGACAATTTAAAAAACGCCTCCATCATCCTTTCATCAAGCCGAAGACATTTTCAATCACCCTTTGGGCCTTTCTATGCCTTAAATTGAATAATTTATGTCCTGGCTCTAGGCTTGAATTGAATATATATGGTTTCATGAGCCATAGTATAAGAGCAAATGCACTATCACTAAAAGGTGATAAGGTTAAATTCACTCTTCCAAATCTTCTTTGGCCAGGAGGAAATAATATTCCTTTTTCGGCTTTTGTAAACAAATCCGTGCTTTTGAATGCCCCGGCATCATTTGTTTTTCTAGGCAATCCAGTTCGAATGTAATAAACCTGGAAAAACAACGCTTGGCTAAATCTGCTTTGCAATGATAGGAAGAGCCGTCATCGAAATGTCAAAATATACCATGTAATTGGCCTCGCAGATTACTAAACTAAGAACAGAATACCATCTTTTGAAGTTATAGTAATCTGTCGCCAACTCTTTTGGTGAATTAATCCTTATATGGCAGCCATTAATAGCTCCTACAGCCATAGGCCATTGCCATCTTTTTTCGAAATTAATGGCGATATCTTCAAACTTTTCATATGTTGGCATTTTATTTCTTCAGGAACAATCTTTAAATATGCTGCATGTATGAATAATTTCAAACAACGCCATACACTGGATTTTCCAACGCCAAACTTTGATCCAATAACGTGTTATTTGGCATTAATCCTTAGACAACCTAGGAACCTGCCGGGTGTTGTATGTAAAACTCTCACCCTTACTAGGTCAAGTTTATTTTTTAACTGCAAATATGGTTTTGCCTGAAGTTTATAAATCTTGAAAATAAACATAATACTTTGAATGATTACAAATTTATTGGATTATATAACTCAACCTGTGTAGGGCAAAAAGAAAGCAAGGTAGTAAATTTTTTAGGTCTAATTTTAAACTATATTAAAATAAACTTTAATGTTTTTGGATTTTTCAAATATCTCAACAAATGACAAAATTATTAAGAAAAATCGTAAAATTTTTGAAAATTACATGGGCATTTTGGAGAAAATTATCAAGCGGATTTTATTGAAAATTGGTTTATATAATAAGATTATCAAACTTATATGATATAATAATGAGACAGTTCCATAAAAAGGGTTTAAAATAATCAAGGTTGATGTAAGTTCCTAAACATAAATTTAATAAATGTTATATTGATGTAAAGGTGAAAAATTAGAAATTTTTCCCTTACAAATTCCTGAAATAACATATATTTAGTGGCCACCTAAAATTCTTTGAATTCTGGATTTTCCTTAATCCGGTTCTGGAGAATTCTTGAGATGAGTTTTACATTAGAATAATATTGAAATAAATTTAAAAACTGGAACCAAAACTAATAAACTTTTTATACTTCTATTTAATCCGTATGATATTTGCATTAGGGAATGTATCAAATTTGAGCTAGTTAAAAAATAAGAAAGTTTATAAAGGGTCAGCATTTTATTTCATTTTTATGTAACAATTTTTTCATGCCAAGAGGGTATATCAACTATACCCCTATTATAGTCATAATACCCTCCACTATACTACCTTATAGCCATTCCTGCAAAATCATTATTTTTATGTTATATTACGGCACTGAAT
>JAQFZM010002917.1:0-12230 GCA_034695785.1 Galumna obvia | reverse complement strand
AAATATTAGTTTAATCTAGTAATTTAATGTGTGGAAGCATAAATCCTATTTTCGTTCTTTTGTTGATGAAACAATTTAAAAATAATTGTATAATAATTGTATAAATAGTTTGTATAGTAATTTAATTTTAAACTATAAACAATCCTTAATATATTTTTGGATAAAATATTTTAAGATAGTAGAAAAGTTTTTATTAGGTGAAAAAATAATTCCTTTTAGACATTCATACCAAAATTTTATTTTATTTTAAATGAATAACTTTTACAGAAAATTAGGTTTATATTACAGTTTATCAAAATTTTAATTTTTTTTAATCTTATTTATTGCATTTCTCAACTTAATGTCAAATTACATATTTTTGTTTAATAAACAGTCAAAATCAAAACATGGGAGAAAAATTCCTTTAAATTTTTTTTGACTTATTTTACAAAATTTAGTATATCTCAAAAAATATGTTTATTTTCAAACTTTTAAAAGTTTTATATACTAGAAAAATTATTGAATATATAATATTAATATAATAAAACTGTAGAAATATTTTAATAATTATTTTTTAAATGAAAATATTCTTGGATAATTAAAAATAATTTATTGATTTTCTTTTATTTACACAGAGATACTAAAAACAAAATGCCATACAGAGGATATTAGGGTAAAAATCATATGAAAGAAAAAATCAGCAAATTTGTGTTAAATCAAACAAATTCCACATACCTACCATTTATGATTTTTAGAACAATAACAAAGCAACAATATATCAATATAAATTTAGGCTTCTAGTTATGAATTTGGCAATTGGTAACTGATTATTTCACCTGAGTAAGTAGTTATTGTTTAAATAATTAGATTAGAATTAAATAAAAATATAATTGATAGTGTTTATTACAAGACCGAAATGAATGATTTCGTAATCTAATAATTTATATTTAATATTATTTTAAATATATTTTCTAATTGAATTTTAGTTAGATAAATTTTAAATGAATTATATTAAATATATATATAAACATATAATCATTGGGCAACTTTCGTTATTTCAATGACAATATCAACTAAAATTTTGAACTAATTTAATCAAATTTTTAATTTTTTACAGATAATAACGTTTATAAAATTTTTAATTTATCTCAATGTTGGAGAAAATTGATTTTTTTATATTTTTTGTAGATTACATTTTTAGTTTATATTTCATATTTATATGAAAATTTGATAATTACTGTAATTTTTAATAAAATCACAGAATTCTTTGGGAAATAAAAATCTAAAGTTTAATTTATTTTTTAAAGTTATTTTAGAATAAATGTTAATATTGTGAGACCTTCAGATGTCTGCACTTATTCTGATCTAACGCGCTTTCGTAAACACATTCGTTTTCTTCATCCAATCGAACAACAATTCAGTCGTTGTCTAACTCTCGACGAGATAACCTTTACTTAACGTTTTAAACGATAATTAAATCGAATTCAAAACTTTTATATTAAATTTTTCGGTTCTCTAATCCCAATTCGTTTCTTAACTTTTTTAAACCGCAAATTGTCTTAAATTTTACGGCTTTTTCTTAAATAAAACTCTTTTTTTAAACACAAACCCTTCGAGTTTTAACTTAATTTAGTGTTTGTCGAAAAAACATCTACAAACCCTTCAATTGACGAAGTCATCGGCATAATAAGAATCACAACGACTCATAGTTTAACACAAACGACAACTTTTCGAGAATCACATCAAATTAAATTGGAATTGAGCTAATCGCATCTAATACACAACACTTCGTATCGCAAAATCTTTCTAATGGCGTATAGTCTCAGAAACCAAGAGATACCATCACGTCGTTCACATTCGTTGTCTCCAAGAAGAGATCGTACAGACGATCACTCACAACATAAGACTCAGAGAATTCTTCGGATCGATAGACAGAACAGAGGACGCTCCTCAACAATCAATACAGTACGAAAACTATTTTAACAATCCGGATATGAGATCGAAGGATGTGCCTCACTTATCGGTTTCTTTGGTACAAATGAGATCTTTTAAAACTCGCTAATCAGAACTTATGAAAATATACGATTTCGGAATAAACAAAACACAAATTGTCAAAACCGCACCGAAACCTACATCAAAGCTAAATGTGTAAATTATGTCGGAGCCGGTTCTCAAACAGGTGTCAACGCTTGGCTCGACATCTTTATAACAGTAACTCAACTATAAGGATAAAGAGAAAATCATCGCTATCGCAAGACATGTCACAGACGAAGCTCTCGAATGGATGGCATTCAACATTGTCCCTAAACGCGACCGCTTAACTTGGATTCAATGCCGACATAAAATGGTATCGCGTTTTGTAAAAATGATGGCTAACCGCATAATAGAGGTACAAAGACGTACCTTACAATCGAGAGAAACTGTCGCTAATTATTTACACGAAAAGAAAAGTCTTTTCATTCAATCAGGAGCCACAAAATTTATTCAGATGGCAATGCTTACAGACGGAATGCCTAAAGACAACATCTTGTGGTCAACAGACCAAAAATGACCTCCGATTGGATCGAAATCGCTCAGGCCTTTGAAGACACAAACACACGAAATTACTTTAATCGAAAAGACAACGATTTTTACGAAAAGATGAACGATATTCATATGACAAACCGCTATCGAAAGAATGATAGCCACGAATCAGGCACTAATAGAAAAACATCATTAATCGATTACTCGGAACCTTCAACAACAACTTGTCTAAAATTTAAAGATTTGGGGACATTCAGATGCACTGAAGATTAGATTGTCCGCGACTTACCTCTACTTCAAATACAAATTCAGAGACAGTATTGAATGATTCGCCTCAAAGTGTAGACTAATCGCGACACTTCACATTAATCAACACATTCACTCAACGCTGAAGAATACATCTTCAATGACATCAGTATTGATAGACAACCCGTCAGAGCCTAACTCGATTCGGGATCAACTATGACTGCAATATCTCAATCCGCTGCTAACCGTTTATCACTTAAACCAAACCCAAAAATTGTATTAAAATTTATAAATATCGATGGAAAGGCTTTCACTCTTGGAAGACTCGTTCTTCAACTTCGAATTGGCAATCAGTCTCTACAATTTCCTGTTCACGTATTAGAGAATCTCAAATATGACGCATTCATAGGCATAGACTCCGCACTAGTTTTCTAACTAAATGTCGATTTCGCTCAACAGTCGCCCAAAACGTACTGATTCAAACTTACACAATCGAATTTCATTCACGATTCACCAGAAGAAAGAGAAATAGTATCACAGAAACAATCGTTAGTCAAACACAAATGCAAAACCTTTAGCGATATCTATGAAATTTTATGGTGTCGACATAACTACCTATTCCTAATCGTTTTCTAAGAATAAACGTTCGCGGACTTTATTCAAATGCTCATCACTTAATTTACAATCGAAAAATTCATCGCAAAAATCGTTTTCAACTCAATTACAGCTGCAAACATTCGATTCGGTTTTAATTTAAAAGACTTCAAACGGATCAATGGATTTACCGTTAGCAACGACTTCAAAGAGAATCGTAACAAATCAATCCCTTCTAGTCTCGAATACTTCTTTGCAGATTGCGATTATGCCACAAACGTTTCGACCATTAGAACCATTGCTACCGGCCTCTCACTCACAATTTTACAGCAAAACGTAAGAATGAAAACGCGTCCTTAACATCACATTAATTCACCCGCGTCCTTAACATCACAGCTATTCGTATCCTATCTCTCTGACTGTCTCAACTAAACGCCACACCTCTTCAGAAATCTCCCGACTATCTCTAGAATGTGGTTAGTCTTCGTCGGAGGGGAAAGTGAGATCTTCAGATGTCTCCACTCATTCAGAACTAACGCGCTTTCGTGAACACATTCGTTTTTGTCGTCCTATCGAACAACAATTCAGTCGTTGTCTAACTCTCGACGAGTCAACACTTACTTAACGTTTTAACCGATTATTAATTCGAATTCGAATCCCTTTTTCGTAACGTTTTTCTGTTTTCTAATCGCAAATCGTTTCTTAATTTAGTTTTTTACCGAAAATTGTCTTAAAATTAATCGCTTTTTGTATCAAATAAACGCATTTCTTAAACGCAAACTCTTCGAGTTTTTACTTATTTAGCGTTTGTCGACTCTTCAGTCACAAAACCGCTAAAAATATTTTGTATAATCAAAAAAAAACTATTTTAAGAAGAAATAAAAACTTATAGTTATTTATAAAATTAATACACTAAACACTCCAATTGTGAACTCAATCGGGACCTAAAAAGTTGGTTCATATTAGAAATTTTTCACTATAAGAGTAAGCCCTATATAAGTGCTTAAAATTTTTATAATGCCTTTATATACGATTTATAGCATTAATTGACTCTTGTTCTGCTAAAACCTGACTTTTGAAATAATGTTTACTATAATATATAGCATTAAAAAGGACAAAATAATTTCCCTCAAAAAGAAAAGTTTTGGTACTTTTTATACTATATATTATAGAAAACATATGATCTCAAAAGTCAGGTTTTAGCAGAACAAAAGTCAATTATAATCCCTAAAATTCTCTGCAATAATTGCTGTAATTATTACTGAAGTCTTATAATTGTGTATCGAATGTAAAAAAGAGATAATTTTTTAGAAACTTATTATAATTCCATAATAACTAAAACAACGATTGGGGAAAGGGAGGAAAGGGAGGGGTTTTCAAAATAATACTTGAAAAATTTCTAAAACATAAAACGCTTATAAAAAAATTGTTGACAAAAATCTTTAGTTTATTCCTTTTGTTTTAATTTTTTGATTTAAAGCATTTTTATGTCAAAAAATGGAGATTTTGAACAACATTTATATAATTTATACCACATTTATATCGATTTATTGATTTATTATGAATTTTTAAATCAAAATTTAATGTTTTAAATATTATTAAATGGGGATAAGAATTGGTGGCAATCAGTGATGTGTTGTTCGGCAACTCATCCCTAAAACAACATTTATTGTGAAGTAAAGGGAAAATCGTAAACATTGAATGTATTGAATGTATTGAATGCACTGAATATACACTTATGTATACAGAGTGTAGAGATTGGAGTCAACCCTCCAGTCATATGAGTGACAGGAAATCGACAACAATTGAAATATTAATCAAAATTAATAATATTTACTTTAAATTCAATACTTATTTAAACATTTTATTTATTAAATCCACAATTTTTAGATATTTTTTATTTTAATTTAATATATATTTTAAGTTTTATTTAAAATGTATTTAAATGTTTTGATCCGATATTTACTTAAAATTCAAAACAATTTCAATATTTAAAAGGAATTTCAAAACTAAATGTAAATCAATTAATAGTGAATTATCACTAAATTCATATAATAATGGATTTAAATCTGACGACCGCCGAAGAAGAGGTAATTATCATAAGTTATAATTAAATCATTTTTTGTTTTATTGATTTTGAAAAAAATTGTTTAAAATTTATTTGAAGTGATTTTATTGAAATCACTTTTTATTTGTTATTAATATAAAAGTCAAATGAATTGTCAAATATTTGTGATATATTTGTGATATATTTGTCAGGCATTGAATCAATTTCTGGAAACCGTGAATGAGATCCGAAGTCAACACAACAGTAAACAAATGTCGACCAAAACTGCGCTCAAGTTTTTGACGGCCCGAAAGTTTGAGGTCCAGCGCTCTCTTGCCTTATATGAAGCGCACGAAATAACTCGTTTTAGAGAAGGTTTGGCTAAATTAGACCCGACGTCACCGGCGCTCAAGAATGAACTCGAAAGCGGAAAATTCACAGTTTTGGTAAGTTTTGGTTTTATTACTATTCTTTTGATTATTTATTTTCTTTGTCTGCACTCTATTAACCATATTTTTGACGAATAGCCGGTTCACGACAGTATCGGTGCCGCCATTGCTATGTTTTCGGCCGGAAAACACTTCCCTCATGAGACGAGTCATCAGATGACACTTCAGGGGGTTGTCTACCAAATGGATGTGGCGTTAGAAGACTTGGAAACTCAGAGATCGGGAATTGTTTTTATTTATAATATGATGGGATCGAAATACGCTAATTTCGACTATGAATTGAGTCAAAAGATTTTGGGTCTTTTGAAGGGCGCATATCCGGCCCGACTCAAGAAAGTGCTTATAGTTATGGCTCCCCTTTGGTTTAAGGCTCCATTTAAAATACTCAGACTTTTTGTCAGAGAAAAACTGAGGGACAGAGTGTTTATGGTTAATGTATCACAACTGGCTCTTCATATTCCAATGAATGCATTGCCGCGAGAATTGGGCGGACATTTAGAGGTTAACCATAAGGCGTGGCTCTCGCATTGTCTTAAGTCTCATAGCAGTGATATAAGCGAATTGTGTGATCTCACGTCATCCAAGTCTTTCTCTTTAAATGCTACCGTTTGTGCCAATCAAATGGCTAACAATTCTATCAGTGCAATAGTGACCAACAATTCGAGGGGTCATCACTCGAGTAACAACGGCTTCAGTGATGAGGACGAACCCTCTTCTACTAACAGTGAAAAGTGTCTACAATTAATTGACAAAAACGGTTCCATACATTCAAACTCCACGAACTCGACTTCAAAAACTTATAAAACAAAACCTGATATCATATCTGTGCCGTTGAGTGCCATATATTCTGACAAAAATGAAGATTTGATTAATTCTAACCAAAATAAGGAAACATTTGAAGACGAAGATTATAATGAAGGGATAACTCTCGAAGAATTCATTCAACATTTGAAGGATACGGGAAGGAAAGGATTACACGACGAATACAATCAAATTAAAAGCCGTCAACCGGACGGAACTTTCGAGACATCAAGACTTCGAGCAAATCAAAGTAAGAATAGATATATAGACGTTCTCTGTTATGACCGGACAAGAGTTAAACTCTCGATTGTGGACGACGACGACCCCAACTCTGATTACATTAATGCCAATTATGTCGACGGATATAAACAAAAAAATGCTTTCATTTCAACTCAAGGTTTGAGTCAAATATTTTTAAGTAATTAATTAATTGTTATTTAAACAAAAGGTCCGCTTCCAAAGACATTTGTTGATTTTTGGCGAATGGTTTGGGAAAACAATTGTTGTGTTATTGTAATGACAACTAAAACCATTGAAAGATGTCGACAGAAATGTGGTCAGTATTGGCCACTCGATGAAGAAACTTCCGCTGATTTTGGACCCTTTCATATACATAATAATGGAGTCGATCAGCACAAAGACTGGATAATAACTTCTCTTGTTGTCAGTGACTCTAAGGTTTGATTGTTTTTAATAAAACCAATTTTGATTTGCCTCTAATTTTGAATTTAGACTGGAATTACACGAGAAATAAGTCACATGCAGTTCACGAGTTGGCCCGATTATGGTATCTTCATATTATCTTTTATTTAAATTATTTACTAAAAGATGTAATGATTATCAGGTGTTCCGCACTCCGCTATTGCAATGTTAGACTTCAGAACAAAAGTCAGAGAATATCAATCAAATGCCATCAAATCAATGGGTTCTCTATGGAGAGGCCATCCATTAGGACCTCCTATAGTTGTTCACTGCAGCGCCGGAATCGGCAGAACAGGTAAATACTTGAATTTAAAGGTCAATACTAATCAGTAGGTCAATACTATTATTTATTTATTAATTTTAGGAACATTTATAACACTCGACATAAGTATTCAACGTTTGGAAACTGTCGGCAGAATAAATATCAGACGAACCGTTGAAAGGATTCGAAGCCAAAGAGCGTATAGCATACAAATGCCCGATCAGTACGTCTTCTGCTACTTAGCATTACTCGAATACGCGCTCTGCAGAGGTCTTCTACAAGATGTTGACCTCTCGGGATTTGAAGAAAGTGAATCAGAACTCGAAGAATAACTAAATTTATGAAAATATTTAAGAAAAAAATATCTCCGAATGTAATGTAATTTTTCCTTCATTTTCATCAGAACTGTATTTCAGTTGTTTTGGAAATCGTTAACCAGTTTTTACTTAAAATTTTGTTAATAATTTAAGATCTCTTTTTTTAGATCAAAACCTATAAATAATGTATTTGTTTTGATTACAAACTTTCAATTATTTAAATAATAATTTATATACTTTTAAATCCTATTTAAGAAATTTTTTAAATCAAATTTTAAGTTATAATCACTAATAGAACTAATTATATGAGAATAAGTTTACAATTAAAATGTGTTAAAACTACACATAGAAATTGTCCAAGATTAAATCCAAGATAAATATAAGCTTTTCATTATTTAAAGAAAAGGTTATTCATATATGTTTCAATTTATTCAGGGTGATTAATTACCTATTAGCCTTTAGTATAAAAATCTAACAAGGTCATTAAAATGTAAACGTATTTGTTAGCAAGCTATTTCTCATATAATTTGACCTATTGCTGGTTATATTTGGTTGGTACAGTTTTATCACTTAAATGCTATTACCAAGTTCGTTTAAAAATTATTCCCTCTCAAAGTCAATTATAAAGCAATGATTTTTCGGAAATTCCCGATTCTTATCGATTAAAATATGGCCACGAATTTGATTCTTAGTAAAAATATAAACTATTGAATCTATAATACAAAGTTTTATTTTCATGAATTTCAAGGTTTGGCCCAAAATTCCCGATTTTGTAAATTTAGTCAAATATTTGCCGAAGACTTACAAATTTAATTAAAATTTGTATTAAATTATAATTATTAAAAAATTTAAAACTGATTTGAAAGCTAACAAAAAAGTTTTTAATAGATAAACGACAGAGTTTCATGTCTGAGGACATTATACATGGGTTATATCATACTTCGATATCCCCTTCAATCGCGAAAAAATTCCCCATAAATATGCAATAAAACGCTGACACTTCCATTCATCCATTCATCCATTCATTCAATTTCACAAATGTTGAGATAAACCAAAATATTTTATCAAATTCTAGACAAAAATCGATCAAAATTTTAATTTAAAAACAAATGAAAAACCTTCTAATGAAATAAAAATCATTCGAATGAATGTGAAATAATTTGGCACTAGGTCAAAATATACTTGACCCGCAAGTTTTATGAACACCAAGTTAATAAAAGTGATTCTATGAACTGTACTGCTAAGTTAATCAAACTTGGTATTAGAGTTTAATTTTGAATGAAAGTCAATAATATTTGAATGAATGGGAAATAGAATTGCAATCAACTGTAAGATTAACCCCCAAAAAGGTCCACCAATTTTCCAAAACCAAATCCCTTATAAACAATAGTAAAAAGTTAGTATTGGGTCAAACAATAGTGTCAAGGTGGAAATATAGTCTTAAAACCAAATGAGTTGACATTATTGACAACTGTCTGTAATTTATTCAAAGTATCAAAAGTTATATTAAATCAGTTTTATTATAGAAAAATCTAAAGGAAATAAATAATATAAATAATTGAATACAAATTATTTACAAATAATAATAATAAACATAAAATGCAAAAATGATTCCAAACTATTTTCAAACAAATTTAGGCCTTAATTTGAAAGTCAGTGACTCTTAAATTAAAAATAAAAGTTTATTAAATTAAAGCAAATTTTAAATTAACTAAATTTTGGAAAATAATTGACTTTTGGGAGATTCGAAGCAAATGAAGATTTTTTTGAAATTATTTGGATTAAAATAACTACAATTAAATAGTGGCGAAAGGTTTGTGTATATTTGAGGTAAGGGTCAAATGTAACTATATTTGAGGCTTAATTTTGAAATTGTCGTCTTTGAAATCTTCTATCATTTCATTATTTGGTTCATTTGCTTCAACCAAAGACTCAGCCTTTCGGTCCTCTTCTGCCAAACCATTTGATGGAAGTATTTGATTGGATTTGACGGACTCTACAACTGTTTCTTCGACTTTCAGTTTGGAATCTTCTAATGGTTTGGTTTCATCTTTTATGGATTGCTCTCCACTTTTAATGGAAATATTGTTAGTCTTGAGTTCATTGAAATCATTTTGATTTTGGAGTTTCTCTGATTCGAGAGGTTTTATATTAGAATCACTTTTAGTGTTGTTTTTCAAAGCAAACAATTCTTGTTTTAATTGTTGTAATCGGATTTCCAAACGTTTGTTCTCTTCTTTAAGATGAGACAACTCTTGGTTTTGATCCGTTGACTGTTTATTTTGCTGTTCAATATCTTTGAGTTTAGAGATGGCGTCTCCCAAATCACCGCTCTTTTGACTCAACTCTTCGTTACATTTTGTCTAATATTGAGATCAAAAGAAATAATTAAAACATTGAAAACAATTTAAAAGGAATTACATTATCTTTTGTTAGCGATTCGACTCTAGAGTTTAAATCATTGATTTGATCCGTTTTAGCCTTAATCTGATTATTGTCTGAAATGATTTGATTATTGTTTTCTTCGATTTTCTTCTTAGCGGTTATATATTGTTCTTCGCGGGCCGTTAATTGTTTCTTACAGACATTGGCCTCGTCTTCAATCGAGTCTTTTTTAACTAAAGTCTTGCGGAGCTGTTCCTCCAAATCATTGTATTGTTGGGAAAGACTCCAATAACTGACTCCGAGTATTCCCAAACCCACACAAAGAGCCGCCAAAAGAAAAGGAGGACTTCTTCCCGAAAAGTGAGGTCGCAATTGACCCCTTGTTATCCCATTTGTTGAACCCATACTTAACCTATTTTTTGATAATAAAGTGGAATATATTTGCAAAAAGTATTGAATTTATATTAATATTTAAATACTTTTCAATTAATAAATTATTTGATTTATTGATACAATTCTTTCATTTTTTAATTAATTTTAAAAATAATTTCTCTTTTGAGACAATTGTTTGTGAGTAGAGGTGTTCGCAGACAAATATATTAATGGGAAAACCAGAACATAAAACTTCAGTCATAAACTTTAATAATTTAAATAATCATTCAAACAATATATTCATATTGAAATTGTCATGATAATTGTCATGATCATTTTGCCCATTTTATATGAGTTTATGAAGAATTGCAATATTTAATTATGAAATTATTTGCTTTATATGAAAATTCCTCAAATATTCTAATATAGTTTAAAAAAATATATAACTGTCTACTACTGTCTTCTATTAAGGAGCAGATGTCAAACAAGACACAAATAATAATAATATAGATATTATGAACGCAAAGCTTTCACTATAATTAGAGAGAATTTCTTGTATTTATCATACACCTTATGGAAATATATAACTCCTTCTCTTTGACAAGTAATATCTCGAGAATGCCTTGATCAATTTTCATTCTGTAAAGTTTAATTTAAGTAGAAACTTCCCAGTTTTGTTCCACAAAATTATGTTTTTGAAAATGTAACAAGGTTAAATAATAAAATGGAATTTTGGGAAATTTTAGTAATTTTATGAGAAAATTTTTATTTTATTAAAGTTATGAGCTATATAAAACATAAAACAATAGAAAAGTATATATTTTGGTAATTACTTTAACGAAAAAATTATATTGTATGGTCATTCAGCCCTCCAATTTCAATTTTATTTGAAAATATTAAAAAAAATTTATTACGTAATTTATGGATATCATATATGAATTTGATAAAGCACTTTATGCTGATTTCGAATATAAAATTTATTTTTGGATCAATTTGATAGTTTTTAAAATATCTATAAAATTGCTTTTTTGAATATTTGAATTCAAATAATTTTAAAATTATTAATCACGTATAAAAATGAAGTAGATATTTTGAATCAGTGTTGGTTACTACAATTTATAGATTTATTAAATTTTTTATATGAGAAAGCTCAAAATATTTTATAAAATATAATAATTTCCCTAAAAAGTGCCAAAATTTCAAAAAATCTCATTTCATAATTTAACCTTGGTATATTTTCAAAAACCTATTACTGTAAAACAAAACTGGGGAGTTTTTATTTAAAATGTTTTTTACAGAATGAAAATTGATCGAGGCATTTTTGAGATATTCCTTGTCAAAATGAAGGAGTTAGATATTTCCATAAGGTGTATATTCGACAATAATTTAAGTAATATTTCAAATATTTGAAAAGAGAGAGCATATTATGAACTCAAACAACATTAAAATACAGAGCATAACTTTTAAGTTTAACCACCGATAGCTTTAACCAGGGATGGCAAAAGACCGAGGTCCAAGGGGGAGGGTAATTTGGTCCAAGCTAAGGGGGTGTA
>JAQFZM010002916.1:0-12232 GCA_034695785.1 Galumna obvia | reverse complement strand
TCGTTTTTAATGATTTCGTTGAGAGGAAAGAGAGATAAGAGCCATAAGACGTATAATAGGTTACGATAAGTCCAGTTCTCTCCGATTCCAAGAATTGGTTTGAAATAAATCCAAATGATATCAATCATTGATTGTGAATTTGTTTTATAACGAAATGAATTCAAAAACTTTTCTAAGTTAATGCATAGAATAAAAAACGTTAAAATAAGGAACCAGGCTATTTTCGGTAAACTCCCCCAGGCATCCGTTACTGGTGGTAATGCCTGGGGTACTTTCTTACTGAGAAACATCAAAGTATATGACAGGTAAAGTGGTTTAGTACAGCCAAATTTAAAAAAGCGAGTTTCGTAGTTATAGTTTTGCGGCACATTATCTGTTGAAGTGATATTTCCGTTGCGGACAAGAGTCGCCGTATCGTACATACAGTCCACGTCTACAAACAGATGCAAACTGAATGGAATTTTAATAAAATCACCTTATAAAATTCATAATAAACCTGTAATTAACTATTTTGCCAATTTCAATCAGAATTGGCGCAATTAAGTTAGATAAGTAAGCAACTCTTGGTCCATTTTGTTTGCCTTCCAAACGATTATCCTCCCAAAATTCTTTCTAATTTTAATTATTTTTAATTTAAGTATACTCTCTTGATGACATTTATCATTTTAAAAATTGATTTATCTTAATATTTAGTATTCATCAAGATAATCGATGCATTTTCAGGAAAAAACTTTATACCGGGTTGTGCGAAAAGTCTCCGGTCTATATTGTAGCGAAATGGTGCATTTGAGGGCTTTTAATTAAAGCATGACAATTTAAATTGAATTAAAAATAAACTAATTTTGAGCCAATAAAAATAAAATTTAAAGTGAAGAAATGAGTTCCTAACATTTTTTTTAAAAATTTCCATGACAAAGCTCTAAAAGTTTCAATATTGCAGGTTTGTCATGGAATTTTTTTAAAAATGCTAGGAACTCATTCCTCAGCTTTTATATTTTATTTTAATTGGTTCACAATAAGTTTATTTTTAATTTAATTTAAATTGTCATGTTTCAATTAAAAGCCCTCAAATACACCATTTCGCTACAATATAGACCGGAGACTTTTCGCACAACCCGGTACTTAATGAATGAATTAACCAAGTATAGTGCTTTGAAAAATAACTAAATTATAATAAACCATTACAATTAGAATTATTTTACCAAGTTAAAGTCCTTGAAATGAATATTTAACATTTATATGGGCCATAAGTAGTGATGAATGTTTTCGGTTAGCTAATTTTTTAAAAATCGGAGGTTATATTCAGTCCGATGAAATTTATTGTAGATAAAAGCCTAAATTCGGAGGTCAATTTTTAACAAATGTATAAAAACATGCGAAAACGGTATTAATATACCCTCAAGGGATTCCTACGAAAATATTTATTTACCTGCTATTACTACCCAATTAATTATTAATTGAGAAGTTAAAATATAATAAAAATAGCTTGAGTAATTTTATAATAAAAAACTTGAAATAAAGAAATTTTGAATTTTTAAATTTTGCATGCCTATTTTTTAATTTATTTATATTGAGAAACATAAAGACACTTATCGAATGATTTCGAATTACTTTATAAATAATATAAAAATTAATTAATTTTAATATATTTAACAATTAGATATTTAATGAAATATTGAATTTTTATAACAATTGAGAAGATAATATGAAAAATATTTTATGTTTCTAAAATCTAAGTAAAGTTGTTATCTGGGTTAAATATAAATTTATTGGAATGAATTCAAAAGTAATAAATAGATTATATTATGTGTTAAAGATGATGTAGAATTGAGATTAAGTTAATTTTCTGAACACAATTGTATTTTTATTTGAGATATTTTTGGTAATTTTCACACATTTTTTTGATATTTTTGGTCAATTTCGGTAAATTGTTTTATAGGACCGATAATAATTTTTCAAATTCCGCGGTCATATTCGGTATCTGACCGAGAACATTCATCACTAGCTATAAGTTATAACTTATAAACTTGGCACGAATTTGCATCAAACAACATCAATGATCATTTATCAATATAGTATTTACCTCTCCACTATGTACTTTAATATGAAATGAATTTTCATATTTAGGCATCCGATTTCGACACCCACCGGTGCAAACGATATAAGACATGTTCATTCCTTCGACAAACCTTTGCCAAAACCCTAATGGATGTGATTTTGCATAAGTGATTGGATTCATAACCTCTTCGATTGCCATCTTTTCTTCTTGATCACCCATTTTTTCAGATTATTTATCTATTTGATAAGGTAATTAATTTACGAAAAACAAATATTTTATCTCGTTTCTTTTCAATAAAAAAGCAATAACAACCAGCAAATAAAGTTTTTATTGAATTATGAATAAAAAAATTTTTAATTAATGTAAGTTTTCGGTGAAATTAATAAACTTAAAGTAATTTATTTCACCAAGATAATCTTCAATCTTAATCATTGTTTGTATAAAAAATTGGAGATTAACAAAATATAGCTTATATACAGTCGAGAAGATAAACCCTTCTAATGAATTTTGTGCTTTTTTAACAACTTTCATACAAGTTTGATCAAATTTATATTTTAATTGTAAATATAATTTACCTAAATTTTATGAGTATAAAAATTGTTGATTTAATGAAACATCAATTAGAGAGTTTATATATTTTTGGGCAGAGAAATAAAGTGAGTTTTAAATAAGTTTTAATTAATTAAAAAATAATAATTTGGTTTACCTTTAATATCAATAATAATGAGTACAACTCGAAGTATAACAGGATTTCACTGTAGTATAAATATCTAATTTGTCACCACCAAAAATTTAAAGAAACTATTATTAATATAAATAATTTTATTCAATTAATTTTTTAACTTAAGTTAACTTGGCTTTATTAATGTATTACTTATACACACTAACCTCAATATAGATTAAATCATTTTTCTTGAGCATTTATTTTGTCTATTTTTTTGCACTCAAGGCAACAAATACTAAATTATTTTATAAATAATATGCAATAAAAAACTAATTAAAATATGACTGTAATATAGATATTCAGAATTTTATTGACAAACTATTATATTATGTTTTTTATAAAGTTGGATTTATTTACAAAACTTGTTATGTAAATATAATATAAAGTTAAAAATTTTAATCAAAGAATTAAATTATTTTTTTAAATTCAATTTAAATATTAGAATTTAGAGTAATTGTTTTAATATCTTTTAATAGAATTATCAGAAATTTTTATTTGTCAAACTTTAGTGATTTTTAGAATAATGTCAAAAATTAGCTGTTTTTATATCAGAACAAATATCTACAATTATATCCACAATATTTAAGTTGTAGTTAGGAGCGGACGATAATTTCAGAACATAAGAGCAGTAAAATAGAATTTTATTCTAGGTAATAGCATCATTTTATGACTAAGCAAAAGTTTCTTAACAATAATCAATAATATATGAAATAATTAAAGACAGAACAAAATAACAATGTGGCCAAAAAATTACACTAGAGCATTTTAATCATATTGACAAGTTTATAATTTAAATATAAATCTTTCTCTCTATTTAAATTATATTTTACAAATTTTTGTTATAAAAAGCAAAAGCCTAAAACCCATGGCTTTTACTCTATTTTATTTACTAAATGAATCTTGTATTTTTTGTTGTAATGATTAAATAATTAAATAAAAAACAATAATATTTCATTAAAAAGATATTCTTTTATTTTAAAAGACATTTGTATTATGTTGTATTAAACAGTTTTACATAAAATAATTATTTTATTTATAAAGCTGACATGGATGGCGAAGTAGAGGTTCGCCTGAATACCCCTACAAGATATAAATTGATAGAACTTTCTCTAGAATTTAGAAACTTTAACATTTATGGAGGTTTATTTAATCTAGGGAGGTATTCATGCCAAAGTATGTATCTTGACCAACCATGATTTTCAATTATGTCGATATTTAAGCTCTCAAACTGTTAATTATTAAAACTTTTCTCATTTAAATATTAAAATGGGAATTCCATTCTAAATTATTTCTGATCATAAGTTTATAACTCATTACACAATCACTCATTAATATATTAATTTTTAAAATGTTTCATAAAATTTATTTAAACTCATATAATAGTTATATACATTTATAATTCACTTAAATCAATAAACATTATTCCTATGATTTTATTCAATAAACAGAAGAAAACATTTTACACAAATAAGTAAAAAAATGAATTAAAAGTAACATTTTATTGACTTAAATAAGGGTAAACTCTAAATGATTTTCCACCCAAGAAAGCATCTGGGATTTTTAACGACCTATTTTAAAGTTAACTTGATAGAATAACTATATTCAATTTTCATTTTTATTATTGTGGTGTTTTTTGTAAATGAATATTCATATGATCCTTCTTTTTAAAATTTTTACGACATTCATAGAAGGTTGGCCAAAAATGTGGTCTTGAAGGTCAAGTGACCACTAAAATATTTTTTATTTGTTATGATGATTATAAAAATATATGTATGCACATTGCAAGTTATAAATATAAAAAATATTCAAACAAATTTTCAATAAAATATTAATTTTTGGTTTACTTCTTCATGTTAACTTATGATATAAAAGCCTAATATTGTGTCCTTGCACATTTAAGCAAAATATGGATTAAAAAATAATTTAGATAAATATATAATAAAAGGGTCTATATCGTTAGCCCGAAATTCATTAGCCCGAATTTCATAAGCCCGAAATTCATTAGCCCTAATTTTACTATCCCTATATTTGTTAGCCCTAACTTCACTAGCCCTAACTACATTAGCCCTAATTTCATTAGCCCTATATTACATTAGCCCTAAATTTCATTAGCCCTAATTTTATTAACCCTATTTTTTAATTTTTAACAAGAAACTTATTTCAAACTATGTACAGTCTCATTTTTTGCTATTTTAGTTATACGATTTTATAATATCTATATTTATTAATTTCAAATTATTTATCACCATACTATTTAATAAAATTTACAACTTATTTTCAATATTTTTTATCATTACACTTTTTAATAAAATCATCTATCTATTTTTAATATTTTTATCATTATACTTTAAAAAAAATCATTAATTAATCAGAAATTAATAAATATAGATATTATAAAATTGCATAATTATAAATAATTAAAATAGCAAAAAATGAGACTACAATTCTGACATAGATTTCTTGTTAAAAATTAAAAAAATAGGGCTAATAAAATTAGGGCTAATGAAAGTTAGGGCTAATGAATTATAGGGCTAATGAAATTAGGGCTAGTGTAGTTAGGGCTAGTGAAGTTAGGGCTAACAAATAAAGGGATAGTAAAATTAGGGCTAATGAAGTTCGGGGTTATGAAATTCGGGCTAATGAATTTCGGGCTAAAGAGTGGGACCGTAATAAAATACTAAATGTTTTATTGCATTCATTTCATTGAAAACATCAGATATTTATTTAATAAAAGTTTTATTTTACTTAAAAAAGAGATTAAACTATCTGACCCTGAAAAGTGATATGAAAAACATTTTATTGACTTATTTAAGGATAAACTCTATATAAATTTCCACCCAAGAAAGCATCTGGGATTTTTAACAACCTATTTTAAAGTTAACTAGATAGAATAACCATGATCAATTTTCATTTTTTTCATTATGGAATTTTAGTTTATGAATGTTCATATGATCCTTCCTTTTGAATGTTTTATTACATTCGCAAACGAATAACCTTTGATTCAAATGAACGGTATTTTTATGTCTTCTGAGACAAGACTTAGAGGCAAACCTCTGTTTACATCCCTTCCAATCGCAGCGAAGTTTTATATTTAAATGAATATTATTTTTGTGTTCTTTATAACTCTGTGAATCGCGAAATCTCTTATCACATCCTTTGAACTCACATTTATATCTCTTTTCAGGTAAATGTGATCTTTTGTGTTCATCTAAAGTGTCTTTCCTTTTGAAACTCTTATTACATACATCGCAGACATGATTTCTAACGTTTAAATGTATGGTCTGTTTGTGACGATTGAGTAAATAAGTTGAGGAAAATGTTTGATTACATTCTTTGTAATCACATTTATATTTAATCCCTAAATGTATGGCATTCTTGTGGTCATTCACTGAGGCCTCAGATTTGAATCTCTTGTCACAGTTCTTGACGTCACACTTGAAAGGCCTGTCGTCGGTATGAGTCAATCGGTGTTTAATAAGAATCGATTTATAATAAAACCTTTGATTACAACCAATAAAATCACAGATAAAACTTCCTCTCTTCAAATGAACTCTTTTGATGTGTGACTCCAAATACTTTTCATATAAAAAGGTTTGATTACATTCTTTACAACAAAACCTTTCTTTTTGATCCTTTTTTGATGTCTTCTCCTCAGATGAGTCTTCAGTTAATGACTCCAAACAATGGATTTCTTTATGTTTATTCAGTTCAACAAAAGTCTCAAACTTTTCATTACAATCACTAAAATCACAAACAAATGGTTTATATTTTAATGATTTATTAGTCTCAGGTTGTCTACAACTGTTATCCGGCTCATTTTCTAGATAACTATAATCGAGCAAGGTTGAATCAGAGTCAGGATCTGATGAATCATTCATTACTTTAATATAAATTTTATTTAATTCGTATTAAATTTCACTTTATATTTGACGCCATATTATTTAAGACACTGAAAATATATTAGTTGAATGAGCATGGTAACTTCTCAATTAAATAGAATATACTTAAAATGAAATTCAAGTTTAATAAAAATATATTAAAATTTTAAAAAATATTATATAAAATATAAAAATAAATAAATAAAAAACTAGTTTTACATTGAATTTCACTTAAAGTAAATGTGTTTTCATTTCAATGAGAAACTGGTTTTTAACTTATGTACACCTGTAAAGGAGTTTAAGAGTGGTGAGTCGTCAGCTCAGCTTAACGTCTGGAAAGGGATTATTTTTTATATTCAGTAAAACCTCTATATCTAATTACCTATCTAATTATCTAATTACCTTATATATAATAATAGTAGATTGTTTAACCAAGATCAGCTTATAAAAATATATTCTATACCTCGTCTAACCTCTATAACTCGACCATTTTTCTATTTCCTGACTCGGGTTTAGTTATAGAGGTTTTACTGTATAAGCTCATTTTAGATATAAACATTTGCTCTCAGACGTTTCTCTTAACTGACGACTCACCACTCTTAAACTCCTATACAGTTGTTAACGATACAGTACTGTATGTCATACCAACAGTTGTGGTCAACTGAGTTGTGCAAAAAAGTAAGAAATCCTTACGGTTTTTATAGATAATTTAATATTTGTATCATTTTATAAAAATGAATATATCTTAAATATCTATTAAACTATATTTTTAAAAATAAAAATATTTCCTTAAAAATTAGTAGTTTGAGTCCTTAAAAGTTTGAGTATAAAATTATAATTGAAAAACTTTAAAATAATAACAGTATGTTAATTTCCAAGTTAACTGTTTAAATTATATACTAATATTAAATAAATTTTAAGTAATTTAATAGTAGAGTAAAGCATGAATTTGAAAAGATAATTTTATAAAGAATTTTATGTTTTGTCTATAAAATTAATTGAATATTAAATAAACAATTTTTCATAATATCTTTAGTTTATACATCAATTCAAACAATGAAATAAATTAAGGAATGAAAAACAAGATTAATTTCACTTCTGATTTACTATTATTTTTAAAGGATTTTTAGGATTAAAATTTTTTTTAAATAAATGAATAAAAATAATAAAATTGAACTTGTTTACTTATATTACAAAGAATTATCATAATATTAATAATAATGTAAAAATATTTTATTATAATAAAATTCAATTATCATTTCAAGAAAATTTGCAGGCTTTATATATAATCAATAATATAATAAATATACAGTGGTTTCTGAAAAGTGTGGGACTTAATTTTTTGCTCAAGCTCTTCTAATATTTATGCGAATTAAATTAATGTTTGTCACCTAATATGGATATATTTAAATTTTCTGACAAAAAGATTATTTTAAATTTCCTTGTTAATTTATTGAAAAATTTGCAATTTTGTATAACTTCAATATTTTAATAGCTTATAAAGATATTTATATTTTTTATATATTTTGATGTCTTTTTTGTTTTTCAAAATTACTTTTATTTTAGAAATAATTAGCTTGTAAATCATTGATTATAAAATTGTGAATAATGTTTTTTAACAAAATTGAACATTTTTGAATTAATTGGAGATGATTGGAGTATTATTAATACCTAGCAAACGACAAAAATTTTAGAGAATATCATTCTCCTATTTGATCTATCTTCTAAACAATTATTTAATTGAAAATTACTTTTTGAATCAATATATATTATATATTTCATGAATTTTTTATTAAAAAATAAGGTATAATTTTAAAAATGTATTTTAACCTAAAAATTGAAAGAATATAACATTGTTTAATTAAATATTTAATTTAGTTTTATTTTCCCTTTGGTTTTTTAAATTTTTTAAAATAAGATTTAATAATTTGAAATAATTATGACTAAATTAAAATTAATTACAGTCTGGCCTCTCTTCTGCCCACTTCGATTTTGGCAGCACGAACAGCTCCTATGACTTTACTAATGTTAAATGACCCCGATTGTAGTCAATTCGATTTTAGTCAAACCTCGATTTTGTCCACTAAATTCTCAGTTAAAAACGGCACCTTTTCCTCAATTTTAGTCAAAAACCGTAAATTTTTCTCGATTTTGCCCAAAAAAGTAGTTTCTTTATCTTCAACATTTTCGATATTTATTAAAGAAATTGTACCCATTATAACTAAATCTTTGTTATACCGAACAAAATTTATTCAGGAACGATTCGTTATAAAGAGGTATCAGTGTAATTGTTAAAATATTAATTGCAAAACTAACTAATTTATTATGAATTTTTATCACTCAATATTTTTATAATGAAATCAGTTTTATTATTCGTTCAACTATTTAAAAACTATCTTGGTTCAACTGCATAAGGGAAGTAACTTCTTTATCTTAAAATAAATTTAAACAATATATTTTTAAAGAAATATAAAAATATAGGAAAATATAAATATTTGGTTCTTATTTATTTTAATGTAATCTTGTTTTCAAAAATAATAACTAACTCAACAAATCAGTTTTAAAATAAAGAAAGATAATGGTTACAATAAAAGAATATAATTTATATTTGTAATGAAGTTTTTTATTTTTTCAAGTATTTGAAAATTATCGAAAATTTGTTCTAAGGATATAATTAATGATTTATAAATTAAAAATTAGAAAAATTATAAATTCAACCCACACCAATTATGGAATTTTATTATTATTTTGAAATACATTAAAAGAATAATCGATAAAAATTATATTAAAATTATGACCGTTAAAATATAAATTTGTTTGAACTTTTGCAACTCATTATATAAATCTATAGCAATTAGTGTCAACTAAATAACGACAAATAACATGTGATTAGTGGTGAAAAACAGTTTGTTAATCAACACGTTTAGTAAAATTGAACGATAGACAAAATATTTTGAATTATTATCTGAATTTGAAACCATTTTAGACAAGAAAATTAGTATTTTTAAATTTAACTAATTATATTTATACTTTTTAAAAAATTACATTAGTTAACAACTATATAAAGTTATAAATGCATTATCTAGTTTATTTCTGATGTTTAAAGTAAATATTTCTTAAACAAATAACAACTATTCTTTGAAAAAAACCTTAAATTAATAGATATCATCCAAGAAATTTATTTTAACATTCAAACGACCTGATGATAAAAATACAAAATCACACAGTAAAATTTTATATAATTTTGGTAACGTTAAGCATTCTTATTTATTAGTAATGTTTTAAATATCAAGCTTAGTTTTCTAAAATTTTGATAAATATAATTATTAGTTTTACAAAATATAAATATTATATTTCATTGTATATTAAATATATAAATGAAAACTTTTTAAAGTCAAAACTAAAATCGTGGTAATTTTTGTAAATTGTATTAGGACAGTTTATGCACTTTAATAAATAAAATAAGAAAAAGAGTAATTATTAAAGTAAGCGAACTGTATAAAATATTAATGTAATTTATTTCCTTATATGATTGATCCTAAATATTTCTTAACACCATTTTGATTTATAACAATTGTTTGAATTACTATTATTATTAAATGTTTAAGTTGATTTCCTATCGTTAAGCAATATTGTAATATTGGACTTATTGTATCAGCAAATCCAATTTGAAATTTTATTAATAATTATTATTATTAATTAATGCTATTTTTTTATTATTGACTTTATAACTCTTGTTGTGGTGTATTTTTGATGACATCTTTTTGATCAAAAATATTATTGATCAAATAATTCTATTTTTCCATTCAAATAAATTTATATTAAATAGGTTTTTTGGTATAAAATAACCTGGATTTCAAAAATTAAGTTATTTAGGTTTACTCAATCTAATAACCTAAGTTTACTGGAATTTTCATTTGAACAAAATATGTTGCGAACTATAGACAAGGAATAATAGACTTTTGTTAATCTAGATAATCACAATTTTAATATATTTAATAATGGCTATTCCATATCCAATTTGACCATATCTATTCCAACATAACCAAATACAGCAACATTTTTAGTGAAACCCATTGCATAAATTCATCCACAGCTTATATTAAATATTTAAACTTGCTATAAATCAGTAAAATATATAATCAATATAATATATTTTCAGATTTTGATTTCTTCATGAAAACGAGCGCATTTAACTTGATAAATCCATTTTTATTTATAATAAAAATTATTAATGATTATAATGATTAGAAGATATTTTTTATTCATGGATGTTTCATAAGATAAACTATATTTTGGATTATAATTATAAAGTATTTATTATATAAATGTGTAACAAAATCAATTGAAATAATAAATTATTATGTAAATAAAATATAAATTACTTTATTTTGTAATTCAAATTCGTTTCATAAAAGGAAACATTGACAAACAAAAATTATATTAGGAATAATTACCATAGTTTATATTAAATAAATAATCAATAGAGACAATTTTTAACTGTTCATGGATAACACATTTTCTCAACATAAGATAAAATACTTGAAATAAAATTTAAGAGAAAATGTTTGGTAACTTTTGGAATAAATATTAGGTATTTCTGAATTAAGACAAGATTTGCTTGCTTTAAATTTTAAAATTCCTCTCATTATATCTGTATGTGTTATAGTAAACTCAATTAAATATTCATTTATTTCATTACCAGTATTCATATAATTATAAATTATTAATAAAAATACCGAGAATTTTTTTTGCAAATGTTTTTGAAAATGATTCGGAAATTTCTTTTTCATTACTTAAGAGTACATTATCTGTATTTTTTAAAGTATTTGTCAACTAGTGGTGACATTTAAATTTGATTGACTTAAAGTGGTTTCTGAAAAGGATTTGATTTAATTTTTTGCTCTAGCTCCTCTAATATTTATGCGAATTAAAATAATGTTTTACACTTAATATGGATATTTCTAAATTTTCTGATTATAAGATAATTTTAAATTTTCTTTCTAATTTATTGAAAAATTTACAATTTTGTATAATTTAAATTTTCTAAAAAGTTTATAAAGGTAGTACAATTTTTAATATTTTGATGAATTATATTAAAATTAATTAGAATTGTCTTTTATTGTTTTTCAAAATTACTTTTATTTTAGAAATAATTGGCATTTAAATTCTTGATTTTAAAATTGTAAATAATTTTTATTAACAAAATTGAACACTTTTTGAATTCAATGGAAATGTTTGGAATGACATTGAATTCCTAGCAAACGATAAAATTTTAAAGGATATCATTCTCCTATTTGAGATATATTCTAAACATTTATATAATTGAAATTTACTTTTTAAATTAATATACAATATTGGAAATAATTATTTAAGATCGCGTAAACCTCTGTAGTTTTTGAATGGCTTAATGAATTTTTAAGCTGTTTTCATTAATATAATCTAGAATAACTAGATTATATAAAAATATAATTATAATAAATTTGAATAAAGTTAAAATTATTTTTAACTTAAAAGTTTTGAAAATTTGAAAAATTCAAAAAAATTAGCCAAATATGTTGGCCTATTGTA
>JAQFZM010002915.1:0-12234 GCA_034695785.1 Galumna obvia | reverse complement strand
TTTGATTGAGTTATGCCCTTTTCCTTAATTATTTTAATGTATAAAGGGCATATCTTCTAACTTTTAAACCATTGGCTGCAGACATTTCATATTGAAAATATAAACTCCTCTTCTCCTAAGCTTTCCAACGATATATGACACGCATACCTAAGGCGCGGGCCATATACTAAACCGGTGCCATTATTGATATCCATTTGCCAATAGAGAGATGACCATGATAAAACATATAGGAAACCTGATATATTTAATATGTATTTGACTATGAAATGGTATAATTTTTGAATAAACTTGGTAATTGTATTTAAGAGTGACTTAAACGACTAATTTATTTTCCAGGTTTATTTTTAGGTTTAAAATGTTTTTCATTTCAAATAAACACAATTTTGAGGATTATTTTATATAAAAAGTTGTTTTAATAATCAATAATTTCTTTTTTCTTTTATTTTGTAAACATTTTTTTACTTTAAAATATGAATAAATTTTCAAACAATAGAATACAATATATTTTTATTAAAGTTTATCAGAAGAAAAAAATTAGTTTATAGTTTTCTGGAGTATTTCAGGTTATATCAGATACGGTTTATTTGATATATTCTTGAGTTACTTTTGGTTATTACGAGTTTCGGGTTATAAGACAAAGACTGTATTACTAAATATTCAGTTGAAGGCTTCACAACAGAGTTGGTCAGAGGGAAGGTTAAGATAAGGCCTTTAAAATGTCAGGACATTAAATGGTATTCAGAATTATAGTATAATAGTTTGTTTGACTAAAACCACAAACAATTAGATGACATTCACTTAATTTTTACTTAAATCTTATTTGATTTTAATTAGAATTAAGTCAAAATTTTTGACTCAAAAATATTTCTTAGTTTTCTCTACATCTAATTGTCATTTAAAAATGTAATTAATTGTCCTTGTTACTATGTTACTGTATATATATGGCTCTTCTACAATACAGTGTAAGTGTGTCAAAGATGTGGACAACAGTGAAAAGTAGTTATTATATGAATGTATCGGAAAATTTTTCTTCCATCAAATATAAGAAGTTTTAGATTTTGTTGTCTTTCTTTATGTCAGGCATTCAGTCATCCATTCTTTAGAGGAGAGGCAGACAACTGATAGGAAGTAGTGATCGTTTGTGAGCCAAAGTTATACAACATATGAAGAAAAATAAGCGACAAAATTGTCATTCGTTTAAGTGTAGATCACAGGCCTTAATGTGATGTATGTTTGAATGGCAGAGCCTTTGGTAGCGATCATAACATAGATATCTACAGAAAAGAGCAGTTCTAACGATTTCTATGTTTTCATTCTTGTGTTAGACTAACAAATTGAGTCAAACCATTTTATCCTTACAGTTCTTACAGTCACTGATTTTATTCAAAAATTGTAAATAAAAAAAGCGTAAAATTCAAAGATTAATGTCTTATCTTTAGTTATTATTCTCGTTATTCTCGGGTTTACTTATATTTATGATGTTTTGTCAAACACTCAAATTAATAGTGAAGATAAGAGAACATTCCTTTGTCTTACTTTAAGATTAATTAGATCTAAAAATGATAGAATAATATTCTAGTTTTTGGTATGACTTTAACACAAATTTCATTTCAATCTTTGGGACTAAAACTGAATTTTTGAGTCTTTGCGAACATTTATTTATTATCTAAAGTTTGAATAATTTAAGTCTTGTTTTAATTAAAATTCTCACAATATTTAGCCTATCATTAACTGATGAGAACTGAAGGCAACCGTTGGAAATGCTTTTGTGTTTAGAATTAATTAAACTGCTTTCAAATGATCCTCATATCATATCAAACATATATTGTATTCAAAACATAATGTTCTCAAATGTCTACAAAAGATTGAAATTTTTCAGTCATTTGTTATTACAAATGAAAAGTAATGTCAGACAATAGCTCACGAGTTTTAAGACAAACACTAAAGGAAAACCTTCGAGATTTGATAGAAGACCGACATATTGTGCTGTTTGTGTCACACATTTCACAAATACAATTCCACTGCCATTGAAAACGAATGGATTGTTTAGTGGACCGAAACTGGAAAATGTTTCCAAAAATTTATATAAATGTGAATAAAGTATTTGTTGTAAATCGACTTTTGTCTCAATTTTTGTCTCCACTTTTGTCTTCACTTTTCTCTAAACGATATTTTCGTTTCAATTTTTAATTTAACTTTTTTTGTATAAATTCTTTTCGGAATTGAATGCATTAATTGCTCGAATAATTTTTGACAATTTTGTATCCATGCATTATCTCAACACTAAATGATGGCAAACATTTCTAGGAAATTGCTTTATCACATTTGCTAGGTTACACCATTTACTATGAAATAATTTAAATTAGTATTATCCCTACTCAAAAATGTGTTTGTCCTTGTTTACAATATTAATGTTAAATGATAACATAAATCACTACAAATGATCGGACATTTAGAGCAAGATTTTAGCAAAACTCAAATGATTCATAAAAATTATTTTATTTTGTTTTATATTAAAGAATTAATTTTAAGTCGTTTTGAAACAAATACTCAAAACTCAACTAAAAGTCAAAGTTTGTTTTCATACCATTTTGGGCTAAACTTATTGATAATATGTCTGTTCTATCGGTGTTGGTAAGCATTGACCCATTATTTGTGTTCTTGTGCTCAAGAAGTTGAGTCTGCGCTACCTTTTAATGGATGGTATGAGTGGTGACATAAATGGCAACATTTATGCTATCGTTTGCTTTTTGTCGGATACGATTCAATGTCATAATTCATGTAATAAAATGAACACAAATTTCTTTATTTGTAACCTATATTTGAGAAACACTAAACTTTTAAGAGATGTTTTCTATGAATTCCAATTACTTTTGACGATTAGCTCAAACTTTTCAATCTTTAAAAATTGAAAATAGTATTAACTTTCAATAAAAACGTTACATATTTTAAGTAATATCACACTCTTTGGGAATTCATTACAAAACATAGAATTTATAAATGATGTTCATTGAAGTGAAGTAAAGATATATAGTGTTATCTCTAATCCCTGACCGCTCAAAACTCGGGAAATACTGAATTGAGAACAAATTTTTAATCGATTTTTGAAACAAAATCATCAGTTATTCCAGAAATTACTCTAAAATCTCTAAAAGCAAAGTCACTCATAACTTATGATTCAAAAGTTTTAAGTTTATTAATAATAAAAAGACATTTTTCTCTATTTTTTAGTCGAATATATTCTTGAGATAAGTTCAGCCATTTATCAAAAATAACTTTTTGTTTGGTATTGTCTTTTTAGTTGTACTAAACTTTCAAATCTAACACATTTTCTTTTGACAAATTGCTTTTCCATTCGACAGAATTTAATCCCAAAACGCTTAAAACCAAAATTTTACTAGTTCAATTCTAAATTAAATTAGTGGCGAAGTTTAAAACCCAAATAATTTTGTGAATATTTTTTTAGAAATAATAAATTTTATTTAATTTTAATTAACTAATTCTTGAAGACATGTCACTGAAAACAATAGATTTCAGTGGTTTTACTTTAAAATTTGAAGTAAAAATACGATAATAAATCTTCTTTAGACAAATGGGAACATCAATTATGATCCAAACAATATAAAAACACTGAGATTAGGTCAAATAAGTCAAAGAATAGAAATTATAAAACCTATATTTTTCTTCAGAAATTTAATTTTAATTATATTTATCTTTTAGTTGTTTAAAAGTATCTTTGTTAATTAAATGAAAAATTCAGTTAAAAAATGCTAAAGATTTGAGACTTATATAATTGTTGTTCTTGCTTAAACTAAAGAATTTGTGGACATTTACTATAGACTTTAAAAGGAAATACTGTAGGATTAAGATATGATTTAAACAAATGTTTTGATTTAATTTTATCATTTCAATTGATTTCAATTAATTTGTATTTAATTTAATTAAAAGTTTTAACAAATTTAGAGACGAGTCTATGATTTGGTATTTAATTAAATAAAATTTTTGTTGTTTTCAAAATTTAAATCAAAATAATTTAAAGTAAATTTAATACAATTAAAATCATTTAAACTTATTTTAGTGGGTTTAGGCTAATTGAAAAAAATTCTTTGCAAAGATGGCCAAAGGAGGGTTTTCCGTAATACCCCCTGGAGCAGCAAAATTGCTAAAATACCCCCTAGGAGTTTGGGACCCTTAACATTAGCGTCTATGGACAGACACTAGATCTGTTGGGATATTTTGGCCAAATCCCCCCCTAGAACTCGTTCCTTTGGCCATCCCTGTTTCTTTTTATTGAGTAAAACTCTTGAAAGTCTCTCTCAAATAACCCTAGATCCGTTTCTTTAATTAAATCTTAAAGTTCAAATGTATTTAAGTTATTAAGAATAAACTATCAACAAATTAGAGTAAGTTTTTATTCATGATTAAAATGAATGAGATTGAGCTATTTAGACAAGCTTATATTTTACTTTCCTTTTGACTCAAAAGTTTTGAGAGATAAACTTACTCATATTACTTATTGGTATAAGTTTACTCTAACTCATTCTAATTCATTGATATTTTATTCATAAAATCTTTAATTTAATTCAAGTTTTGGAAACCAATGTTTGCAATATTTCAGTAAAGGAATAGTTATTTAAAAATATTTCTTTATAAATTTTCCAAACCTTTACCAAGCTTATATCATTTCAATTTTCGAAATATCAAAATTTGAAAAGTTTTACGCAATTTGTGAAAAAAGAGAAAATGACTAAAATTGCAGTTTGACTCGAAGTTAATTTAATCAGATTTAAAGTGAAGGCAATAAAACATTAAATTATTGGTTGTCATAGAAATACTTATAATTTAAAACCATTTCTATTATATTAATATTAGAAAAGAAGATATAATTTAATATTTCATTTGAATTCTTTTGAATTTTATTGTATTTAATTAATCAGTTCTTATATTCACTTAAATTATTAATGCATTCAATTGAATATTTAGTGAAAAGCCTTTAATTTTCTTATATACATTATTTCTTTTTTTTGAAATAAAATTTAATATTAAATGAATGTTCAGTTTTCCAACCCTTTATTAAAAGTGTATCCATTAATATATAAAATACTCAAATGAATTGCTTTGAAACTATACTGAATTTGTCTCAGCTATTATTGAAAGAATCAAATCATTGAATTCATTTTAATTTTTAAGTAGAGATAAATTTCACTCAAATATTAATAATATTGACCTTAATACGATTTTTATATAAATTAAGTAAATAAATAATTAAAAAATTGTTTTCCCATTTCTTAATCCTTTTATTAATTATTAGGCAAAGAAAAAGTCAGTTAACTTAATATAGGATATGATGAGAGCATTTTTATATATTTTTATATCTAGCTCATATAATTAGTATCAAAACTAATCAAGCGAAATATCAATAAAATTTAAATGAGTAGTTCAATTAGAAATGACACTAAAGTCTTGAGATGAGTCGAAGATTAGTGGTGTTTAATCTTCAGCAAAGGTTTAGACGAATATCTAATGAACGGCAAAATAAATGAAATTTTGTCGATAAAACACAGAAATGGAAAACAAAAGTGAATTTGACTTTCAAATCAAGTTTAACATAATTTCCTGGTTATTTTCTTCAAAGGATTTATTCCGCACTGTTTTTTCAATTCGAGTAAAATCAATAGTTAGCCTAAAATACCGGTCGAATAGAATTCCTTGTTTTGAATGGAGTTTTAAACCAAAACCGAATGACTAATGACAGCACAAAACTTAAGTCAAGAACTGAAGTAAATGAGCCTTTTTTTCGTCCAAATGTACCAAAATATCAGAAAAATCAATAGAAAATCTCAAACAAAAACAATTCATTGGAGAAAAAGAAAAAGAAATTCCAATAACTCATCTCAAAAAGAGCTTGTTTATTTTTACAATTATATATTAAGAAACAATATTGAAGGCAAAACTCTTGCGATGAGTTTTGTGGACACATCTGTGCCTAAAACCACGAATGATATTAATCAGATGGATTCAAAAAAATAGAGTTCGAGGCACTTTTCTTCCATATTTATTGAAAAAAAGGATTTAAATAATTCTTTTAATCATTAATTCGTTTGAAGTATGAGTTCTCAAAAAATTATGTTTTGAAAATTATGGCTCAAAATTTAAAGTTTAAATGAATAATCAAATGAATTATTCATAACTCACTGAATCACTGAATAAAACGAAATATAAAAACGATTCAATCATTTTTTCATTTGACAAAAGTTATGATAAAATACTAATTTAAAATTATCTTAACATTCAATAGAATATCATTTCCTCTAAAATATTATTGACTGAAAAAATGATATATTTTTATGAGAAATGGATTTTTTTGTCACTTTCTCAATGATATTCTTATCACAAAGACAGCAAAACTCTGAAATGTTGCCACATATTATGTTTCACAATCTTTGCTTGATACTTTATTTAAAATAATGATACTAAATGGAAATAATACATATCTATAGTCAAATCATTTATGATATTCTCTATAATATTCTAATAATAACTTCAAATGAAATTTATTTTAAAAGCATCGAAAAAAGAATTAAAATCTCTCTCTCTCTCTCTCTCTCTCTCTCTCTCTCTCTCTCTCTCTCCCTCTCTCTCTCACCTCCACTCAATATCTTAAGAAAGTTAATGTTTTTATGAAGAAATAGAATTTATTTACATTTTTGCAGAGATTATAAAAGAAGATAAATATTTTGTTGTCATATAACTCTTTAAGAGTTTATGAATAGAAATAATAATGAATTATATGAGAGCTTTGTTGGAGTAGTTGTGACACCAAATAGACTGGTTTTGTTTTATTTCTCTCGTGAGGTATTCGTCGATTTATTGAATGCCATTTCCATAGAATTAGGAGTAAAGGAATAATTGTGAAGTGCCTTAAGAACCAAATTCTGTCTATTTTATCGGCTTTTGTCAAACAATTGTCTGGAGATTACATTCAAAATTAGTTTAACTTTTATTGATTAGGAATTTAATGCATTTCAATGATATTTCTATAAATATTCAGTCCTTCTATTCTTATGAGAGGCACTGGATTTACATATAAACCGCGCAAATAATTGAAATAAATTATATTACATTTATTTAAACTAAATTTGGATTACTTTAAACCCCAAGAGTTTTACACAAACACTTTGGTATTATCGGTAACTATTGGCTCAAATATTGAATCTTAATCAGTTATAATCCTAACAAATGTTATCCACATCACTTCTTAAAACAACGTTTACAAGTAAAGTCTAAATTTGAGTCTTACCACTTCTATAACACTTCTTTGTCTTTCTAAGGGTCAAACTCTTTGACTCAAAGGGATTATAATGTCTTCCCTTTCAATGTATTTCAAAAATTTTATTTATATTTATCGTTCAAATATTTATAAAATAAAAGACTCCCTCTGGCTATCCCTCTCTTATTTATTTTTTGATAGTTTTGTGTTATAACCAAAACTACTTTCAGTTCTCAATATTGTTTAAGTTTTAAAGTTTATATTTATTTAAAGAGAATAATAAGAATTAAAATGTATTCCTTTAATGAATGCATACAATGACACCCATATCTTAGAAATAAGCTAGATAATCTTGTTTTATCTCTCCCTTTGTCATTTCTACTCAAAACTTATATTTAACTTCTCATTTCAATTTTCAAAGAATTATCCCTTAATTCATAATTTTTGAATAAAATACGGATCAAAGAATTCATGATTTTTTGCAAAAATATGTTGAGTTTGAGATTTTTATTGAAAAAAATATTGGACTCAGATTTCTCTTTGAATTAAAAGACAGTCACTTGAGTTTAAGAAAATGAATAATAAAATTAATTGAATAAATTTGAGGCAATCCTTTGACGCTTTGAATTTCCAATTATTTCGGTTGAATTAATAATTAATGAAAAATTTTAAATTAAAAATTTATTTCTTTTAAAAGAATTAGATTTTCTTTTTTACTAATTTAATAAATAAAGTGAATGTTGAGTCACATATGGAAGGGATGAAACAAATTTGTTTTTTGTAGATCCGATCCAAACATTTCTTATCTTTAATAACAAATAAATTCAGTGCAAATCGAGAAAAGCTTTAGATTTAATTAAGTAAAGGCGAGTGTCGTAATGCCATAACTAGCAAAATGTTGGAAGAGTTCGCCTGAATTTTATATTACAAACCTTATTATCCAAAGATTACTGACATTAGAAACGAGAGGAATGAAAGCTTTTATCCATAAGAAAGAAATGAACGCTTTTATACTGTTTTACGACTCATTCTCTAAACTGTCAAAAATTCGTGACATAAGAAACAGAAAACTCATTCGTTTTCTTCTCTTTTAATTTTTAGAAATTCTCTAAGAATTTGTTCTAAAAAAAATATAACAAACTTTTGTTGCGTTTCTCTCAAGAGTTTGTATTTAATATATAATTTTCTTTGAATTACTCCAAACAAGAATTTCAAGAATCGGATTGAGTTTTCCTTTTTTTTCTAAATTGAGTTAAGATATTTGGAAGTGTTGTCTAAAAATTCCTATAAAATAAATGGTAGGCTTCTGGTAAATATCTGTTTCCTATCGAATATATAACTTGTTCATTGAAATTTATATCCCGGTAAAATAGTGTCTAATATATGTCAGTATTTGTTGCGAAACTATTCGTTCAAAATTTCAATTCTAGGAAAGTAAAGGATATTTTTATACAAATAAAATCACAATTTTATGGTTTGAATGGAGACTTATAAAAGAGGATAAACCAGAAGTTCGGGCATAAGTTTCGAGTAATATTTCCGGGAATTTATTTGAATTGAATTTATTTTTTTCACTAAAATTCACTAAAAATCTATTCGTTATTTAAATAAAAGTTTATTACTTATATCGTATATATAGTATTGTATATTCGAATAGCATTTATATAAAGAAGTGTTAGCGCTGGAGAACGGGTAGAGTAGAGCACAACTGTATGTGTTGTGAATCTCTTGTGGTGCGGAGCAAATCAATAGATCGCATGACTGAGACTCAGTCTGAGAGTCGAAACTCAGATATAATGCAAATTAATAATCGATTATATTCTGCATTCACTGCGTTTTTGGCACACAATTCATATTTGAATTTGTCCCCAATTTTCTTCTTTTCTTTAAGAATGTATGGATCAAGACTTTTATCATTTACTTTATTCCTAGAGATGATGACAGGGCTATGAACTCAGTAAAAAATTTCTGAAAATATTTCAAAAACTAAGCAATTCTTACATTAATAATAATAATTACTAAAAACGTATATTTAATTAAAATTTTTTAATAATAATAAATGGAAAGAATATTTTTGTATTGAAAATAAGCCCTATTTTTATTCTATGGTTTTCCATCAATTCTGTATAATTTATAAACTTCTGGAAGTTATCCATTACTGAAAAGAAAGTTATAATGGGGTCACTTTTTATTGAAAGAAAGTCTATTTACGAGTTTTATGTCTATTGAGACAATTGAAAGTAATAACTGTTTAAGAATTCACTCAAACATTAGGTTTAGTGTTAACCAATGGAATTGCAAAACATATAAACACTAGAATTAGGGTTACATTTAAAGTAAAGATCAAATTAATGGTTCACTGAAACTGAATATACAAAAAGTTGATTAAAAATTATAGCTTTTTTAGCCAAACGATCGTTTACTGATAAAACGCATTCATTTGGCCAAAGCGTGAGTCAACTCATTCTAAAAAAATATTGATTTAGTAGTCAATAGTTATGTCGGTTTTAGTCAATAGAAAAAACCGAAACACACTTCCAAGAAGGGATTGTCGGGGGTTTTGATCTAATCTTATAGATAATTCATGTCAAGACATAGCCTTAGGCCTGGAATCTGGTGATAGAGAAGACTGAGAATCGATGCACTCAGAGTATAACCAATGGCTCGAAGTATAGCCATTGCTATGCAGTGAAGTGTGTTTTCGATCGTTATTTCAAAAGCATTTTCAAAATCTATGAGAATATTGTTTTTTGAAAAGTTATTATTTTTATGTTATATAATAGCCTTGAGGAGAGGAATACCACAAATCCCTTCTAAGAAACTCCTAAAGTATAGCCCTTTGGCCAACACTAAAAAATATCACAAAAGGAATATAAAAAATAGTAAAATAGAAAATATAACAAAAAATTAGTTTATATTTTGTTGTTATTATTGATAGATTCCAAACATTGTTTGATATTTTCGATTACTCGCAGTTTCTAAAAGAAAAGACTAAAAGAGAAAAAAACTGCTTTTTTAAGTCATAGAAAAAAAAGTATGGATACAATAAAACAACAAAAATATTAATGGAAATAAAGTGAAGCAAAGAATCGGAATAGTATTGAATGTTACTATAATTTGAGTCTCAAAAAATGGGTCATTAACTCAGCTATTCTTTGCATTATTTTCTTTATTTCTGGTCTTATTCTGTAACCAAATGAACATTTTCTACAGTCCAATGGAATTCAGACGAATAAAAGATTAGAGCAAAAAAGTTGCCTTTTTTCCCATTCTCTCTAATATCCCTCCGATTACTGATATACTCTTTCTCTAAGAAATAGAGCAAAGAATAATGCATTAAAATATTACATGTATTTTATGGTTTCCTCGCGATAACGGAACCAAACATTAGATTATATTATATTTAATTTAAATTTAAGGCATTAGTAGATATGAATTCATTTTCTTATTTCCTTTATTTAGTAATTTTAGTGAATTTTAGTCATTAAGCGCTTTAAGAAATGTTCGTCAATATGTTATTGATAACAATCATAACAATCAGAGCACTCATAACAATAATAACCGAAATTCTTCTTAAATGACTATTTTTAGGAATTTAATTATAAAATAAATTTTCAGTAATGATCCCAAACATGAAAAGTTTAATGATATGAGTAATACTTTTATAGAATAAATGTAATCAAGAAAACAAAAACTAGAAAAATAGCGAAACCGAAATTTATTTGCTTCAGAATTGGCTCAAATCTTAAGAAGAGCTGAAAGGATATTGAATGAGATATAGAAGTGAGTTATGATAATAAGAAACTTTATTTTGGAATATAATAGAAATGAAAAATTATGAAATCAAAACTAAACTCATTATTTTTGTAACAAAATTTGTTTTGAAGAGTAAAACAAGAAAATTGTATAAAAGCTTTTCAGCGCTTTTTTATTCTTTAAGAATAATGAATAACAGAAATAAGGTTTTCATAGAAATGTATATCTCTTGGGATGGCTTTAAGATAGGTTTGATTTTGAAAATGAAAATTTAGTGCTTTTATTTATTATAAAATATCAAGATTATTTATTATTTATCCATAGATTACTCAATACTATCACGATTTTTATTTGCAATAATTAAATGAGTAAATTATTAACCTTGCACTTTTAGTAAGTTATTGGATGTGTCGGCAATTTATTTGATCTCTTATTTTACTAACTTTTTACTATTTTGAGTAATATTTTTTATTATTTTATCATGATCACTTTGAGATAATGATCTTCTATTTGTCAACTATAATGTCTTCTATAGGATTAAGGAATTATTGTTAGCATTAAATCGTTTTTGGCTAACATTAAAACTAAACCCTATTTTAATAAATCAAAAGTTTTTCCTTAAAAAATATTTTTTTAAATTTAGTGAAAGTGATATAAATTTAAATTATATGATATAATTTGGTGTTAAACCATTAGTCAAAGGACAGTTCGTCGAATGATGATCTATAAGAAAAAATAAAACGATTAAATGACTTGGCATGGTAGTTTAACGTGACCACTAAATACTCTTGATATAGTGGACATTATCATTTAAACTTAATAAAAATGGTCAAATAGTGAACAAAATTTTAAAATAATTTAATTTTTAATTTTTAGTAATACAGAATGAATGAATGGTCACCCTTAAAGTGACCAGCCATACTTGACTATCAATTATTGTACTTGATTTGGTTTATCTTGAAAGAGTTCTTCATAGTAGTAATCAATAATATGAAAGAGTATTGGATTTTATAAAATGAAAAATTGATTTTATTTGAAACACATTTCTTCAAATCTAAACATTAAAGAACTGTAAATAATATAATGAGTAAAAGTTTTCTCTTAAAACCAGGGATGGCCATCTGGGGGGGTATAGGGGGGGTATTGGGGTACCCCCCCTAGGCAGGAAAAAATTGTAGTTCAAAACTGCAATAAAAAGCTGACCCCCC
>JAQFZM010002914.1:0-12235 GCA_034695785.1 Galumna obvia | reverse complement strand
TTTTTATAATCTTTATAGATTAATCATTTTTATAAATAAATATAATAATTACAAATATTTGATTTAAAATTATATATTAAATACTTACTTAAAATTAAAAACAGTATATTAATTAGCCTTAAAAAAATTTCATTAAATGTAATATTTTTTCAAATTTTCCAAAATGAAATAATACCAATATTAATATTTCCATTGATAATTTGAAATATTTCCAATCATTTTATATCGCGTTTATCGTTAATGAAATGTAATTTTTTATGAGCATATAGAGTAAACAATGTTACCAAGATTATTAAGAAATTTGTAAATTGACGAATTCCATCCACAAATAATGATAGTTCAAATAAATTCATTCTTGTTAATTGATTATTTGCTTTTAAACAAAATATTTCTCAAATAATTACAATTAAATATAAGAATAACTCAATATATTCTGAAATCGAAGGTTTTTTGTTTTCAATAATTTTTCATTTGTTTTCTTCAAATAATTATCAAAAATATAAATAAAACTAAACTTAATATGTTTTGCATTGTTTTGAATAAAAGCCATCTCTACTGATAAAACAAATAATTTTGAATTTTAAATATATTTAAAATATTTATATATTAATATTATTAGTAATATTGTAAAAAGAATAAAAATTAATATAACATCTATTTTATATATTGATTTTATTGAAATAAATTTGAATTTTGAACCAAATTAAAATTTTTTATTATTTATTCGAAGTTTATTTATCCAAATTCAATTTTTATTATCTAGATTTATATTTTTAATAATAAGCAAATTAATTATACTTAATAATTTTAAATATACTTAACAAAATTATAAATTCTATAACTAATAAATATTATTTAAATACTAAATTCAAATGATACTTCAAATTTATAAATCATGATATAAATTTATTTTATAAATGGATTAACTGCAAATTTCTTAACAATTTGATTAAAAAGTTTTTTGAAAAATAATATTCATTTAAATGTATATTCCTATATTTACTTCGATTCCAAAACAATTATTTTATTTCTTTTTCACAATTAATTAGAATTTTCGATTTTGAAAGAATCATTTAATTGCCATCTATTGAATATAAAATGTTAAATACTATTACCAAGTATTTTAAAAATTTATCCCTTAATAATAAATTGTATTCTAATAATTTAACCTTTCTTATACGTTGTATCATTGTTAAAATCTATTAATAAAAAGTTTCTGATCTATGAATATTAAATAATGAAATTTATCACGTTCTATTTGAAAGATTTAATTTTTAATTTTGATCATAAAAGTCCTCATTTTGTTTTAATATTTTTTCTTCTTATTTTAATTTTAATTTTTTTTATTTCAAAACCTAATAATTTTGTAATAAATAATTTAATAATGGAATTGAAATCAATTAAAATTCATTTAATTTAAATCTTTTAGTGATTCATATAAACTGTTAATAAATAATCAATTATAACAAAATATTATCAAAACAAAAATTTCTTAAGATAGGGTTTAAAGAAAATTCTATAATTTTAATTAGACTAGATTACATCAACCAAAAAAGATTAACTTATATTTAACAAAAATATAATCTAAAAATTTTCATGATTATACTTTCCATAAATTAATTTTGTAATACTAACTTTCCACTATTATAAATTAAAAGAATTCTTGGTTATATGTGTTTAAAAATTTTAATAAATATTGGATTTTATTATTCATTTGCATTTCATTTTTCATAAAAAATAAAATTTTAAACGTTAGAAATCATTAATGTTTAAATAATATATTTATTTAAACACATAATTTGTTTTGCAATTGAATAAAAATAATTAAAATTAAAAATATTCTAAAATTATTTTTAAAAAATATTTTTATTCGATATGTTAATGATTAAATAAAATATAATTCACTTTAATGCTCCTATTTCTCAAATTTTAATTTTTCATATTATATAAAGGTATTTTAAAAGTTATTTACAGAAAATTTCAAAAAATTTAAAAACATATTCTCACTAACTAAAATAAATATATATAAGACAACCAATCATGCAAGTATTTATTTTAAATTTTTTTAAATCAATTATAAAATTATTGGGAACAATTTCAAAGTTTATTATAAAACATGAATGTTGATAATCATTTTTCATACAATCTTTGAATAAAGAGCTTACACTCGTGTTTTCACTATAAAATATTTACTAATTGGAATTTTAAAAAATCGTTAAAATTCCAACTATGGATTTTTGCACCATTACAATAATATAAAAATTATTTTAGTACCAGTAGTTTATTTTTCTATAAATCAATGGTGTCTATGCCTCAAATTCTAAGCAAGTTAAATGAAATAACGTAAAACTCATCTGTTATGGATGGGCAGATGTAAAGCAAATCTGTCCATAAAACAAGGTAGTACATAACAGACAAAAATATAAATTTTTATTTAATTTATTAATAAATATCAAAATATTTTACTATCAACTATATCTATTCTATAATATTAAATAATAAGTAAATTTGGTTTGTTTTATTCCATTTGTCAATGATACTTGATTAAATTCCTATTTATGAAATTTATAATTATTTTTATTTTATTTAAAGTAAATGACTATTTTTATTAGCAATAATATAAGTTAAATAATTGTTAATTTTTGTCATCATTTACAATTTTTATATACAACATGTTTCAAAAGTAACTTCGATAAAACGCAAGAGTGTAATAGTGTTGATACTTCAAAGGGGTACTTTCACTAATTTAAACATTTTGAAGGCATTACTAGCATTACTAGCATCGAAGTTACTTTTGAAACATGTTGTATAACACACATATGTTAATATTTTTAATATAAGATGATATTCTAATAAATAAATTTATTGTTGAAATTAGAGTTTAATTTATTTAAATTGAGTCAATTCTGCTCTTCGGAGTAAGACTGAAGAGTACTCAACCCAAACGGTTATTAAGATATGGATTAGACGATCCTTAAGTTAAACCTTGAACACTCCTTGGTTACCACTTGAAGTGAACAAAGGATTTGTTTAAAAGATAAAAATCGCTGTAAACCATTTATAAATTTATTTTAAATTCTATACAAATTGTTCATCCCCTATGATTAATCGAGGGGTTGAATCATTGATATTGAAATTAATCCAAATACTCACCTCAACTCAAGTAACAAAATCAATTTTTTTTAGAATTAACCTCTGTTCTTGTAAACATTTATTTACTATTGTTATAAAAAATTCGAGTATTTCGAGAGAAGTTAAGCCCAATTTTCTACAGAATGATATAAGATATAGTTATTTTTTAAAATATTTATAATAAGTTAAATTAACTATAACAGAAATTTAAAACATTAAAATATTTAAAAAATTATGTACAGTCTTTGTATTAAATCCCATCCTAAACTTTTATTCATCAATATAAGACTTTAATCTATTACTTATCAATCAATAAATTTTATGAATAATGACAATGAAATTTATGACTAAATTTTATTCAAATGAAATATTAATCAATATTTATTATAATATCAATTATTAAGAATTATCATTAGGCATAAAATTTATTTATTGATAAGTAATAAATAAAAGTATTATCTTGATGAATAAAAGTTCAGGAATGGATTTAATACAAGGACTAAACACCATTTATAAACAAATCAATACTAAACAATTAGTTTATATTTAAGAAATTTATTTGCCAAGTTACAACAAAATATCATTTATGATTCTAAAATAATTTGCGATTAATTAATCTGCCTTATAAGTAAATATTGTCAATATAACCTAATATAATCAATATTGTATTTTTAACTTTTATATAGAAATTTTCATTATAATATATAATTTTACAATGCTTGAGATTATTATAATAAAACTAAGTAAATATAAAACTTATATAATTTCAAATTAAATTTATCTTTTTCCATCAAAATAGGCTAAGAAATTATTTAACTAGATCAATTAGAATTTTTAAATTTTGCAAGCTAATTTTGTCTATAGTAGAAAATTTTTTTTAAAAAAAATACACCTATCGGTTCATTTTTATTTTATTTCGAATTTTATTAGAATATTTCTTTAACTTGCTTTGAATGAGGTATAGGCTCCATTGATTTTTAGAAAAAATAAAATTGGTACAAAAATAATTTTAATATTTTTATAATGGTTCAAAAATTCTATATATTTTTTAGAATAAATTATATTAAAATTTTTAAAATTAAATTAACTTAAGATATCTATTCTGAAGGTAAAAATGAGGTTGATAAAGATCTTTTATTGAAATTTTTAATAAACTGTGAAAATTGTTTAAAATATTCAAAAATATAATAATAATTAATAATTTTAAATTTCTGGCGAACCGTTAGTTAAGATATAATATTTTTATTCAATAACTAATATTATCACTAATAGAAATAACAAAATATTGTGAAAAGAATGAGCTAAAATAGAATTGATTCATTATTTTGCTTTAAATATTAATATAATAAAATTATAATTATATAAAATTTATACAAAATTTGATGAATAAGTGTAGACAAATCCATTGATTTAAAAACTTTTCATTAATAATGGTGTATATATAATTCAGACATTTCTCTATTTGTATACAAGTTTGTGTTATAATACAGGTTGTGGGCAAATTGATTTGTGCAAGGGAAAAACTTAATTTAAATCATATAATTTGTGATTTATTTGTAATGATTGATATCTAAATAATCACTGATATCTGAAGAAAATATATCATTTGTTTTTTATTTTAATTATTTAAATTATTAAATTTAATTAAAAAATGGAGGCCAAAATCTCTTCTAAAGTAAAGCATAAGATTTTGACTTTTTCTCATTAGGAATGACACCCAAAGAGGTAATGAAGACTCTTAATAGTCAAAACATCAAAATTCATCAAAATTCAATATTGAATATTAAAAAGAGAAGTGAAAATTTAGAAGTGAAAGAATCAAAGGTTAGAAATAGGGCCGAAAAGGAGTACTAAACGAACGGCAGATTTCACAACTCAAGGAAATGGTTAAAAATCCGAGTCCTCCGACACAAAAAGCGATGGCCACTAAGACCACAACAGATGTCATTAGATATAATATCAAAATATATTTAATTTAAAATTAGTTAAGAAACCAAAAGGCCATCAGTTAACGACCGCAACTATTGAAAAGAGAAGACTTCGATCAAGGTCATTTTACTTAAGATTAAGAGGTGATAGGTGGAAAAATGTCATCACATCTGGTGAATCATTATTTCATTTAACTAATATTAAAAACAAACAAGAGTTCAATATATCTCAATAGCTAAAAACCGATTCCTTTTGGTGAGAACTTTGAAAAAAAAACTTTTCCAAAAGGAGTGATGGTATGGATAGGTATATCAGCCAATGATTGTACAAAACCACGATTTTTTAAACCCGGAGTCAAAGTTAATAATCAATATTATATAAACAAAATTTTAAAGCCATTTATTCGCGAAGATATACCAAATCTTTACCCAAATCTCTTTCAACAGGACTCAGCCCCTAGTCATCAAACTAAGAAGATATTAAAGTTCTTAAGGGATCAGAATATCACTTTTATAACCCCCGAACAATGGTTGCCTAACAGTCCTGATGATGCCCCACTAGATTATTTATCTTGGGGATATCTGAAATATCGAATAAATATGCGAAAACTTAAAACCATTACTGGTCTAAAAAAGTAATTAGAGAAGAGGTTAAGAAAATTGACCACGAACTTATAAACAAAGCTCTAAAGTCTTGGAGTCGCCGATGTCTTAAAATCTATTATAGTAAAGGATTACATATCGAAATAATTAATTGTGTTTATCCATCAAGAAATTCGTTTTGAGAAATTTAAATTGACTCGATAAGCATTTTATTAATAATGAGTAATTTTTAGAAAAAAACAGAATATTTCTTAAAAGATATTTATGTTTGATTCAAATATTAATTTCAATGAGTAACATTTCTATAAAAATTATCCCAAAAATAGAAATTTTGAGTAAAAATTAAATAATTTATCGATTTATTATTTATGGGGAATTTTATCACGTTCCATTTCAAAAAATTAATCTTTAATTTTCATTATAAAATCTCTATTTTGCTTTTACTATAAAGCTTTTAATATTTTTTTTCTTACTTTAATTTTTATTTCAATACCTAATATATTTTGTAAAAAATATTTTAATATTCATTTACTAGGATGCCAAATTAAGGTAAACTTCAGCAATCAAATTAAATAAATAATAGAGAAATTGTATAAAAGTTTAAATGAGTATAATTTAACTTTATTTTAATTAATTTAATTATAACATACTGTAATAATATTTTAAGATATTATTAAATATTATCAATAATGAAAATAATACCATAACTGAAAGTATTAAAACATTTAACATTTAATTTTAACTTATTTAGTAATATTGTTATCAAAGTTAGAGTGAAAATAATTAGGGAAAATATAAAATATTCAATATTATGAAAAAAGATTATTTTTTCTAGAATATTTTTACCATTTTTATTTGGCAAGGGGTTTTATCATGCCTATTCAATAAGTATTTATTGCCCACACATAACCTGAAATTCATTCAAAAATCGTTGCTGTAGAATTTGCATAAAGTAAGATTAAGTAAAAACCTAATCATTTGGTTAATAGGGGAAAATTGAAATTTGGAGTCCTTTTTAGACACCGCCCATTAATTTTAAAAATCTGATTTCTTCAACATAGAATCACCACAATAATAGTCAGTTATATTTCTTGGAAATCCAATATATAGTCTCCAATATATATTTCTTTTTTAGATAATTTGATACAGTTTTAGAGCATAGGTGTAAAATCTTTTATTATACTATGAAGATTCCAGGGAGTGAAACGCAGCGCTGCGCTTCCCACACAAGAGGGAGACTTTGACTGGACTTAACCGACACGTAGTCATCGCTTATTGGTTCACGTTTTTCCCTCCTTTCTTTGCATGATTTAATTTTATGTATAAAAACCTTTGATTTCTATTTCGTTTTGGTCTTTGGAATTCAGTATCATAAACATATCATAAACATTAAAATAGTTATTAATTCAGTTTTTAAGTCAATTTGTCCTCCATTTTGGACGAGAACTGTATTCATTTGTTTTCGATAATAATGATAAACTGTTTCTTTACGAAAGTCGACCACTACTTCACTTGTACTTTCCGCTTATTACGGTTATCTGTTGAATATTGTCTACAGTAGACAAGTCTTCAGAACTGACATTATTTAATAAAAGTAATTTCAGTGGTATCTGAAACACAATTCATTCAATAATCAATCGATTGACACCTAATATTTTGGTGATATCTGAGACCGAACTCTGGTTTCCGTTTCAATACAATTTGCATAAGCTAACCATATTTATTCATTAACCAAATTAATAGCCTTAATGTGTTTACACATGTTAAATTTTTAAAAAACTAAAAGCCTTAAAATAGAGTATAGAAGTGGTTAACCGGACCTGGAAAAGACACGGGATGGGCTTCTACTCAGCCGGGTCTAAAGTTACGGGACAAAATGGGTTCTGTGATCTATGTTTCGGATGGGGGCTTAAAAAGATTTTAAGAAAATTTTGTTCTTATAATTAATTTTAAAAAATTAAATATCTTTGAGTTATTTATATAAATTTTGTGGAAGCAGTGAATGTATGAAATATCAAAGATCCAAGATAGCTTATCAATGACAGTTTAAAACGCTATATATTTATATTTATAAGTTTGAATAAAATCTAATCATACCAGAAAACCTCAGAAATTTTCATTTCACGTGGGTAGCCATCAAATGGTAAAAATTCAATATTGTAATACTATTATTAAAATGTCCTAATCATCAAGTTAAACTGATAAATCATTGACATCCTTTCTGTCCAAATAGTTGTTCTCAAGATTTTGCCCACGGAAATTACCGATATTAATTTTTATGAAATAAAATGTTATCAGTGATCAGATTTTAATACCGGAATAGATAAAATATAGAGCATCAAAAATATTTTTACTTACATTTTAATAAGTTTCAAAATTCGGGAGATATATAGTTTTATAAAAAATTTTGATTTTTTATATAATTTATAAAAAGGATCTTTTTAATCTTTTTCAGGGCAAAAACTTTATTCAAATCAATTTAAATAATTTTACTGTAAATTTAAAGAGATTTAACTAAATTAAAAATTTTTTTTGAAACAGAATGAAAATCTTTTCAGCCATTCAAAAATAATCAAGGTTCAACCATTGCTTAATAGTTATTTCCCCTGCCGTATTATCATTATATAAATTATGATTCAAATGAATGATAAATTTTGTCAAATTAGAGAAATAATTTCTAATAATTAATAGGGAAATGTTGTTTTAATTTTCCTTAATTATATTTTAGTGTTATGTATATTGTTTAAAATAAATGAATTGTAAAAATTGATTAAATTATTACCAGAAAAAAAGTGATTTTCCTAAAGTAAATCATATTATATTAATAATGATTAAAATTAATAAAATGTAATGATAATTATAAATATTCTATAATAATATTTAAAATTAGCATAAAAATATCAAAAGTATCATTTCTTTCATTAGTGTTATTTACTTCATGATTATCTATTTAGAAATAAATCAGAGATAATTCTCATACATTAATAATTAATAAAGAAAATATTAAGAAATCATAAAGCATTTTTCAACGCACTTTTAACCTGCATATTTTAGAAAATTTTCATTATAATCTTCATTATAAAAATCCCCACTTTGATTATAAATTATAAGGAGTAAATTAAAATATAAACAAGTTTTGAGTTCATACTAAATAAACACTAAATTTTCCGGTTTAAGAATCATATAAATTTAAGTGGGATATTAAATGAATGGTTAAATAGAAATTATTTAATATTGAAAGACTACCTACATATATGCTATAACTTGAATTGTTTTAAGAAGTAATGGTCAGTAAGAAATAGCGAATGGAATTGGGTGCCCTTTTTGGGTGCCTTTTTTTATTTCTCATAAATATCATTACCTAGTCATCAAATGTTTTTTATAAAATTTCATAAATTTGATTGGCAATAATTATTCCAAAGCATAACTCTTCCCAGTTTGTTTCAAATAATGTATCAATCAATTTAGTGATATTTTCATTATTGTAATTATATATTTTTTGGGAAGTTTTTTAAAAACAGTGGGCTTTTTATTGAAAGGTATTTCAAAGTAAACTGCTTTGTGGTCAAAGATCTCGTTTAAATTGTTTGTGACTTCTATTTTAGGTATAATATCATTATTAATAAAAATTAGGTCTAAAATATTATAACTTTTCTCATAATTGATTTGATTCACTTTTTACTTAAAACCATAAATAATAAAAATATTAATAATTTTATCGTAAAACTATTTATGATATTTTTTAAATTTATATTCATATCTCCTATTATTAAAATACTATTATAATATTGTTTTTCTAATAATTTTTAACCAATTTCAAAATTTTCAAATATGTATTCTTTTGAGTAATGATGGTATTGGTTTTGGTGGTATATAAAGTCGAGGAAAAAACTATGTAAGGTCACTTAAACTTCGATAGTTTTTGAATAGATCAATCGATTTTGAAACGGTTTCACTAAATTTTCTAGAATAATTAGAATATTGCAAATATTATTTAAAAATTATTTTGTTCTAGGATAAAATATTTTTAAATTGAAATAAAAATTATCTGGCATTTTAATTAATTAATAGGCTAATTACATAGCATTTTGTAAAATGTTTTATATGATTCAAATACAGAACAAATAGCTGTTTTAAATGACACCAGGTTTGTTGAAATCTGCTAACAAATAAAAGAGCTAGGCTTGTTTGAGTGATAAATTTAGGATCATAAAGACAAAATGACTATTGATATAGAAATCTGGAATAGTTAATTTCTGAAATATTTTGTGATTTTTCAATAAAAAAAGTTCAAACAAGCAACTTTGTTGCTGCACACTATTTGCTTAAATCAAAAACAAAGCTGCAATAGGCCAACATATTTGACTAATATTTTTGAATTTTTTAAAATTTATGAAACTTTCAAGTAAAAAATAATTTTATCTTTACTCAAATATATTGAAATTAAAATTTTATAAATTCTAATTATTCTAGATTATTTTAACAGAAACCGTTTGAAAATCCATTGAGCCATTAAAAAATTACAGAGGTTTAAGCGACCTTACATAGTTTTTTTTCCTACCGTATATTGTAATGATTAGAAATTTTTTGTTTTGTGAAATAAATTCTATTGAAATATTTTCAAATTGAGTAAAATATTTCTTTTTAATTGATTTGATACTACACCTATTATAACATCTCCTCCTTTACATTTACTTTTTTTTCTATTAATTTTGAAATCAATTGTTATTAATTTGTGGGGAAAATTAGATTTTAACCAAATTTCGTTTAAAATAAAAATACACTGTTTCTCTAAACCCTTGAGACTCGAAATTTTTAAATTAAACATGGTAAATCTTTAAATTTTTTTATGAAATTTTTTTCCTATTATGGAATTTTAAAAGTAATTTTTATAAGAAAAAAATTTTAAAATTACTCAACTAGGAAAAATTATAACTAGTATATTTGAAATGCACCCGTTATTTCTAAAATGAACAAGGTAATTTAAAATTTTTTTCTTTATAATCGACGAAGAAATACACATAAAGTAATTTTTCAGTTTTTTGATATCATTTTTTTAAATGAAATATGATTAAAAATGTTTTGAAAATCTGAAAATTCTACCCAAAAATATATAAAAAAATTTTTAATTGAAAATTGAAATTCATTGAAATAATGTTGAAATTTGGTTGCATTCCAAATTTACTTATTATAATTTTCCCTAGTTGAGTAATTTTAAAATTTTTTTCTTGTAAAAATTACTTTTAAAATTCCATAGTTAAAAAAAATTTCATTAAAAAAATTCAAGATTTACCATGTTTAATTTAAAAATTTCGAGTCTCAAGGGTTTAGAGAAACAGTGTATATAACTCATTCTATTTTCTTATTCCATATTTCCAAATAAAGTAATTACGTCACCAAGGTGTTTTCACTAATCGGAATTTGTTTGTAAGTCAAAAATTGTTTTATTAGATTAATGATTTTTACCATATTGATTGAATTTCAATCTTTTGCTGAAAATTTATTTCATAATTATTTTAATACTAAAAGAATTTTATGAATTTTTTAATTTTTACCCAAAATATGGAAAATATTTAATAATGTTAATTAGAAATGACATTTTCATTATATATCAAAATGTATATAACCTAATGCTTGCATAATCAAGCAATTATTTAAAGCAAAGTTGTAGTTTATAAATTAAATTTCTTGATTATTACATTTATCTTATACAAGCAATTTTCAAAGATCCTTATATTGAGAATACTTGATTGTTTCTAGTTTATATTTCTAGCTTGGGAATTCACAGACCTCTTCTCAATGTTTAATCTAATATTAAAATACTAAGTTCATCCACCTTGTTTAGCTACTGAAAATTTATCAAAATTGAGAATTTTAGTTATTAACATGCAAAATTTAGAGTTGTTCAATAAAATTAGTTGCAATAATATTTTATCTTCTTAGAATTTATTAATTTTTTCTAAATTAATACTTTTTTGGCTTTACATGATCAAATTAATTCATAAACTGAATATTTATCTATAATTTAATAAAAATAATTAATAATTTTTGTAGACAAACTCTGTAACAGTGATTCTGTTATTAATAAATATGTGATCACTAGTGAAGAGATGACTACTTTGTGTCCCCAACTCATTGTCAAAGCCATCGGAAAAGTGGGAAAACATTGAATTATCAAAAGACGGTCAACACCCCTCGTGAACACCGTATTTGAACCCGATATTCAACACATTTAGTGCTCGAGTCATGTTTTCTAATAAGTCGGTCTTTTTTGAAGTTATGGGAAAGTTGTCTCTCAAAATTGGTATTTTAGACAAAATTTTATTATTTTTTGGTTAAATTTGACTTTACCTAATGGCCGAATAATCAACAAATTGTATTAAGACATTACCATAACTGAGGAATTAATTAAAAATATTGTGAAACAATAGTCTCAACACATAAATTGAATCAAAAGTTAATATTTTAATTATATATTTTATTTAAATTATAATTCTATTTTTAATGTTTTCATGGTTTTATGTATGAAAAAATAAGTGAATCCATAATAAAGTCTCATATTATCTCTTGTT